>VWYK01101782.1:61860-76436 GCA_013399775.1 Semnornis frantzii
CCTGTGGGGAAGGACTGGGGAATACTGGTGTGTGACAAATGGGACATGAGCTGGCAATGTGTACTTGCAGCCCAGAAGGCCAAGCATCTCCTGGGGTGTGTGCCCAGCAGATGAAGGGGAGGGGTGATCCCCATCTCCTCTCTCCTCAAACCCCACTGAAGCACTGTGTTCAGCTCTGAGGTTTCCCCAGCACAAGATGTGGATATGGTACAGTTGGTCCAGAGGAGACCACTGAGGTCGTCCAAGGGCTGCAACAACTCTGCTGTGCAGAGAAGCTTCCTAGTGGTGAGCTGCCAGCCCCATCCACTGCCTGCTGCACTTTCTCCCTTGCCTTGGCTTGGAGTTAGGGCAGGAAACCCCTGTGGGGTGCTTCCCTTGTTTTCCAGTGGTGTCTCAGTTCCACCTCCCTCCAGTTTGGAAAGATGCTGAGGCCCACCCCTGGCTCCTGATGCCAGCAGAGTTTCTCAGCCTCCTGGTACCACCACCGTGAGCATCACTCTCAGCATCAACATGGAAATGGCAAAGCTTTGTGCTTCCTTGGGCAGAAGCAGCTCTCACCCCAAAGGCTAGGATCCATGAACCTCCCTCCTCCTGCACCCTATCCTTGCACCTCCCAGTGCTCCACCCTGGTGGCCCTGCCTGCACCTCCTTTTCCAGCCCAGCCCACACAGCCTGAGCCCCAGACTGGCTGATTTCGCCTGGTTCTCCTTTTCCCCGGAGGATAAAACCCAGCGCTGAGGCTCTGCTGCCAATCCCAGGCTGCACCTCCCCCTCGCTGTGCTTCCTTCCCTGTGATTTTGAGCACATCTTTATTTTTAAAGAGGCTCAACCCCCCTGGAAGCCTCGCAGGGCAGAGATATTTGCGTGCGGCGAAGGCTCCGACGCAGGCTCTCCGCTGTCCTATTTTGGGTTTCTCACCGGCGCTGGCTGCAGCCATTGGTGCTGGATCTCCTGCCGAGACGTTGGCAGGCGCTGCAGGGGAGGGAAATGTGGAACTGGCAGGGCAGAAAAAAAGCAAACCTCCCTTCTTCTTCCCTAGGCTGTGCACACACACATATACCTCCCCGCCGTGGCTGCCACCTAATGAAACCCCAACTGGCATCAGCCCTTAACTGCCCTCCCTCTGTTTCATGGAATCAGAGAATGGTTCAGGTTGGAAGGGACCTCACAGATCAGCTACTCCCTGCCATGGGCAGGGACACCTCTCAACTAGATTTGGTTGCTCAAGGTCTCATCCAACCCGACCTGAGGAGGCATCCACAGCCTCTCTGGGCAGCCTGTTCCACAGCCTCACCACTCTCGTACTGAAGAACTTCTTCCTCAGCTCCAGTCTGACCCTGCTCTGCCTCACCTTCAAATCATTCACCCTTGGCCTGTCTCTAGGCATCCTCAGAAGAAGTCCCTCTGCAGCCTTTCTGTAGGATCCCTTCAGGCACTGGCAGGCAGCTCTAAGTTCTCCCTGGAGTCTCCTCCTCTCTAGGTTGCACAGCCCCAGCTCCCTCAGCCTGTCCTCATAGCAGAGGTGCTCCAGCCCTTGGATCATCTTTGTGGCCTCCTCTGGACTCGCTCCAGCAGCTGTGTCCTTCTTATGCTGGGGACACCAGCACTGGAGGCAGTATTCAAGGTGGGGTCTCAGCAGAGCAGAGCCAAGGGGCACAATCCCCTCTCTTGCCCTGCTGCCCACACTCCTCTGGCTGCAGCCCAGCACACAGCTGCCTTCTGGGCTGCTTGAGGTCACTGATGGCTCCTAGGGAGCTTCTCAGCAACCAACACCCCCAAGGCTTTTTCTTCAGGGCTGTTTTCAGCCCACTCTGCACCCAGCCTGGATTTGTGCAGGTGAGTGCCAGGAGGCTGGAGCCAGGCTCTGCTGGGTGATGCCCAATGCCAGCACAAGGGGCAACGGTGGAAGCTGAGGCATAGGAAGTCTCATTTAAACATGAGGAAGAATTTTTCCCATGAGAAGGTGACAGAGGCCTGGAACAGGCTGCCCAGGGGGGCTGTGGAGTCTCCCTCTCTGCAGATATTCAAGACCTGCCTGGATGTGTTCCTATGTGATCTGCTCTGGCTGCTCCTGCTCTGGCAGGGGGTTGGATGAGCTTTGGAGGTCCCTTCCAGCCCCTGACATTCTGTGATGCTGTGATTCTATGATAATTAACCACCACTATAAACAGTGGTATCTCCAGGGCTCAATGCCAGAGCAGGTTTTCTTAACCAGTGATTTGGGTGAGAGGATCCAGGCACCCTCACAGAGTTTGCAGCAGGAGCAGGGCAGGGATTGTGCCTCAGCACTGGTGAGGCCACACCTTGTGCACCGGGTTCAGTTTTGGCCTCCTCACTCCAAGGAGGACATTGAGGGGATGAGGCAAGTCCAGAGAAGGACAACGAATCTGGAGAAGGGTCTGGAGAACAGGGCTGGGGAGGGGTGGAGGGCTGGAGAAGGGTCTGGAGAACAGGGCTGGGGAGGAGCAGCTCAGGGGGCTGGGGGTGTTAGTGTAGAGAAGAGGAGGCTGAGGGCAGACCTCATTGCTGTCTGCAGCTCCCTGAAAGGAGGTTGGAGCCAGGCAGGGGTTGTTCTCTTCTCTCTAGTAAGAAGTGACAAGATAGGAGGAAACACCAACGAGTTCAGATTGAACACGAGGAACAATTTCTTCTCCCAAAGGATTGTCAAGTCCTGGACCAAGCTGCGCAGGGCAGTGGTGGAGCCCCCACCCCTGGAGGGGTTTTCAGAGCCATGAAGATGTGATGTTGAGGGACATGGTTTAGTGGTGACCTGGCCATGTTGGGTTGGTGATTGGACTTGATGATCTGAAAGGTCTTTCCCCCCCAACCAAGCTGCTTCTGTGCTTCTCTTCTCTCTATTTATTAATTTGTTCCCTCTATCATTAATTGCATTTCCCCACACTGGAGAGCCCTGCTGCAGCCTCACCTCCTTTTCCAGCACTGGCAATGGGTACATGGGGTGAGCCCCAGTCTGAGGACCCATCCTGCATGGTTGTCCTGCCCTACAGTCTGTGGGGTGAGGACAGTGCCCTGCCATGCTCCACGCAGCTGCTCTGCCCATTACAGGTTGCCCTGAGCAGGGAGGTCCTGCCTGACCCAGGGGTGGCCTTGGCAGGAGGATGCCTGCATGCTGCTGGGCTGCTCTTCAACCTGCTGCTGCCTTCCCGGGGCCCCCCTGGTTGGGTCTGGGTTATTTTAATCCAGAAGCCAAGGCACTGTGCCTGGTCTCTCCTCACACCTCTCCATCGCTTGTCACATCCATTTCCCCTGCTGCCTCTCCCAGCTCTGGCTCCCCAGCAGCAGCAGTCAGGCCGATTGCTCCCTGACGCTGCCTGGCTGTGAGCTGCCGCCTGGCAGGGTGCCACATCTTCTCCTGGCCTGGCAGGGTGCCATGTCTTCTCCTGGCCTGGCACAAGTGATGAGGATTCTGGATGCCCTGTCTGAACGCATTCAGCAAATGCATGTGATGGAGCAGGGAGCCTTTGTGTCCTCTGCTCACGGCTGGATGGATTCAGCAGACCCGAAAGCCCTCTGCTACTGTGTGCTGTTGCTCTTCCTCTCCTTTAAAGCAGCTGAAATATCCCCAAATTAGCTTGCAGCTGGCAAATGGGGCCACAGAGCAGCTTTTCCAGCCAGCTCTGGCAAAGGGAAGCCTTTTTTTTTTGGTGGCTTCTCTGTTCCTCATAGCTAGAGTGGAAAGAACAGACCAAGAGCCTGAAACCAAACGATAGGAACCCTGTGTGCAGCTGGGGGAGGTTGGTTCTGCTCTTCACCATGTACCTGCTAGAGGCTAAAATAGGAAAAGGAACACTTCAACCCTAAAGACCTTTAGGGAGATCTGCCCTGAAGTTTTCCAGTGCCTCTTTTTGCTCCTCTGCATATCAGGGAAGAGCACAAAAGACAAAGCATCGCCACTGTGCTCTAAAAAGTCATCTTGCATTTCTACCAGTCACAAAAAATGCTATCTTCTCCTTCTCTCTCTCTCATTCTGTCTCTCCCTTTTTCTCTCTCTCATTCTGTCTTTCTCTCTTCCTCTCTTTTTCCTCTCTTTCTCTTTCTCTTTCTCTTTCTCTTTCTCTTTCTCTTTCTCTTTCTCTTTCTCTTTCTCTTTCTCTTTCTCTTTCTCTTTCTCTTTCTTTCTCTCTTTTTCTCTCCCATTCTGTCTCTCTCTCTCATTCTCTCTCATTCTGTCTCTCTTTCTCTCTCTCCCTCTCTCTCTTTCTCTCTCTCATTCTCTCCCATTTTGTCTCTTTCTTGCTCTCTCGTTCTCTCATTCTCTCTCTCATTCTCTCTCATTTTCTCTTTCCCTTTCCCTTTCTCCTTTCTCTCTCTCTCTCTCTCTTTCTTCTTTCTTTTTCTCTCTTTTGTCTTCTTCCCTTCTCTTCCTTCAGGCTATCAGAATACCTGGAACTAGGACATTCATCAGAGGCTGGATCTTGGCTTTGGTGATGCCCCTGCTGAGGGGAGGGTTTCTCAGCTACCCGAGGCTTTGGCAGACGTTTGTGGGCTCATGCCTGCCCAAGCTGCATTCTTGGTGAGAGAAGCAAACCTTTGCTTCCCCTTGCAGCATGCCTGGGGTGTACACTGGTTTCTGCATCACCAAGAGAGGAAGGGAAGGCCTTCAGAATGTCCCGAGGACATCAGGAGAGGAAGCCACACCCCAGGCAGCTATGTGTATACAGCTGAAGTCTCTTTGGGTTATCAGCTGGGTTCCAAACATTGGTGTTTACTCAGTGCTGTGGTGGCTGTTGTCTGACTGACGTGGCCTGGACCTGCTGCTTCTAAGCCAATTGAGAGAAAAATCAATAGTCCATAATTTATCTCCTAGGGTTTGAGAACCCTTTCAGTCAAGAATTTGTTGCTGTTGTCCAACCTAAACCTCCCCTGGGGCAGCTTGAGACCATTCCTCTTGTCCTGCCACTTGTTACTAGGGAGAAGAGCCCAAACCCCACCTGGCTCCCAGCTCCTTTCAGGGAGCTGTAGAGAGCAGTGAGGTCTCCTCTCAGCCTCCTTTTCTCCAGGCTGAACCCCACCAGCTACTCCTCCCCAGCCCTGCTCTCCAGACCCTTCCCCAGCTTCATTGCCCTTCTCTGGACCTGCTTCAGCCCCTCAATGCCCTTGGAGTGAGGAGCCCTACACTAAACCCAGTATTTGAGGCGTGGCCTCACCAGTGCCCAGCACAGGAGCACAATCCCTGCCCTGATCCTGCTGGCCACACCATGGCTCATCCAGGCCAGGATGCTGGTGCCCTTCTTGGCCACCTGGGCACACATTGGCTTACCTTCAGCCAGCTGTTGACCAGCATCCCCAGGTCTTTGCTGAGCAGTTTCCAGCCACTCTGCACCAAACCTGGAGTGTTCATGGGGTTGTTGTGATCCAAGTGCAGTGCCCAGCACTTGGTCTTGTTGAATCTCATACAAATGGCATCAACCCAGCCAGTCAGCCTGTCCAGGTCCCTCTGTGGAGCCTCAATTCCTTCTGCAGAGCCTCCTTTGAATTGCAGACAAGGCCACCTGTCTGGCTAGAGACCTGGGTGCTCCATTAGATGTGGTCCTTGCATGTTACACTGTTCCTGGAGCTTCCTTCTAATAACCCAAATTGTGCTGTATTTTTGGCAGTATCATCCCCATTCCTGCAGTCACACAAAGCCCACCAAGAACATTTGGTGTGACCTTCCAGTCTGCTGAGAGGCTTGGCAGAAACAGCTGTTGCTGTCCTCCAGTGAGGATGCCACAAGTGATGTCAGCTTAAAGGACAGGGACCCAGTAGATATGGGCTGATGCTGCTGTCATCCTGCATCAGTGGGTGAGGGCCCTTCCTGGGTCTCCAGCAAGGACTACAGGTCCCTAGAAGAAGCCCTCAGTGTTGCCTGTGCTTGTGGAAACAGCATTATGTAGAGAAGACAATGTGACCCCATGGTTGTGTGTGTGTGTGTCACATCAGCAGGGCTGGGATCTCATCTTGGACCCAAAGGCAGAAGGCAATGTGCCCCCCATGGTTGTGTGTGTGTGTCACATCAGCAGGGCTGGGATCCCATCATGGACCTGAAGGCTTAGTGCAGCATCCTCTGCTGTCTTTGGTCACATTGGGTTAGACCTGACCTCCAGGGCCCTTCCTGCAGCCCGAGGCTAACCCCTGATGGTTGCTCTGAGCTGGGGTTATGAGCTGCACAAAGCATGTGCAGGGACCAGGGGAGAATGAGACATGAAAGGTCCACAGACAGGTCAGACGGCCCCAGGTTAGGACCTTCACCTCAGGTGTTGCTCTCCCTTTCCAACACAGGCTCTGCCCTTCTGCTTCTACACATGGACACAAAGCCACCCACCCAGAGGTCCAATACCCATAGAGGTCTCAGCCCCTGCCCCACATTTCCCCATTGCTGCTTCAGGTAGACGTCATGGGAGTCCCAAAAGGGGCAGAGGTCCCAGGAAGGTGTTGGTGCCACAGCACCAAGGGCGAGAAAGCCACCTTGCCTTCAGTTTTGCCCTGGCTGGGAAAGCTGATCCCAGCCAGCCCAGTCCCACCTCTGCAGGGAGAGCAGCTGGCTGAGGGGCAGGGAGATGGAGCTGCCTCCAAACCCACCTCAGCACCTTCTGCATGACACAAGTGACCTGGGACCCCTCATTCCAGCTTTGAGGCTTAGGAGGAAGGAACAAGATCTGATCTATTAAACCTACTGGAACAGAAAAAGGTACAATGGATGATCCAGGGCATCCAAAGTTCTCCTGGAGCAACTGCTACTTCTTTTTCTTCTTCTTCTTCTTATTCTTCTCAATCAGTTGCAGCCCCTGATTCTTGATGTATTCCCGGGTGGGGACAAAGCTTTCATCTTTGTCAGCAAAAGATAAGTCTAGAGAAGAGAGTGGAGAGGAGCAAGCTTGGCAGGGTCTGTGGAACTACTTCTGTCATGCCTGTGTGCCCAGGAAACCATGGCATGGTTTTGAGGGCTGGCAGCATCCCACAGGCCTTGTGGCAAACCCCTGGGCACAGGCACTGCTGACTGCCTCCTCCCCCTCTATCCCCCCAGGATCCCAGGGTGACCTGTAGGATCTGGTGATGCTCTGGCTCCTCCTCAGCACTGCTGGGGCTTCCCATAAAGGTCTGGAGCTGCACTGTGGTGGGTGCAGCTCCCAGCTGCTTAAAAACAGGTGGCAAGCTGCCAACAGCTCAGGGTCTCCACCAAGAGCGTCATACAGGACGAGGCCACAGGCAGAGCAGGGATGTTCATCTCAACCAGATGATTTTGAAGATGAGGTTCTCTCCCTCCTTGCCCTCTGACACCTCTCCTTGTGCCTGCTGGGGTTCAGCACTCAGCACCCCAGCAGCTGCTTTCGTTCTCCCACATTGCCACCTAAACCCACCCCCCACGCTGGGAGATGGACAAAGTCAGCCCCAAGGTCTGGAGGTGATTCACAGGTTGGGGTCTGCTTGGACAGAAAGAGGTAAGGATGTGCAGAAGGCCCAGGGGACAGGAGCTGGGACAGTCACTGTGGGACATCCTACCTTTGATGCTGCTGTCTACCTTCTTCAAGGAGATCTTCACATTCTGTGGATCATCTGTGGTTATTTTCTCCAACAGATGCCTGGCCTTTGCAATTGTCTGTGAAGGATAACCTGGGTCAACAGCTGAAGGGCAGCCGAGTGTTACAACCCAAAGGGTTCCCCTACTTTGATGTCCCCCCCCAGAGAGAGCATCCTGCAGTGCCCAGTGCCACCCAGGGCTGAGCTGCTCCATAGCTCTTCTCTGGGGCCACTTCCATCCTCCCAGCTGGGAGAACAGCTTGGGATGAGCTATCCAGGAAAGCTCCATGAGGGTTCTCGAAGACCAGAGCAGGGATGGAGCCTCCACACACCTCGTTGTCCTCCTGAATGTGAGGGGGCAGCTCTGCCACCCTCTGCAGCAGGTAACGCAGCTTCTGCTGGCAGTGCTGCAGCTTCTCCTCCATCGTCACAGCCTCGGCTGAATCATCCTGGAGCCAGAAGGAGAAGAACAACCTTGGTGGGGGAAATGAGTCACTGGGGGTGGTGGTGGCTGCACCAAATGTCACTGTGCTGCACCTGTGCACCACCAAGTACCAGCTGGGGCCATGCTCAGTCCAGCACCCTGCGAGTACCTGGTCGGGCAGGGTGATGTGGCGCAGTCGGTTGACGAGGTTGTTGATGCCATTTTCAAACAAAAGCAGGAGCTTCTGGTTCATCAGCATCTGGGTTTGCAACTGCTCCAGATGAGCCTCTTGCCTCTGCAGGTTCATCCTCACCTCCTCCTCCAGCTTCCTGAAGCCAACCACACTTACATCTACTCAGCTGCACCAGAGACATGCCAAAGTTGTGGCAAAAGCCACCCAGGCTGTCCCACTCCACCCACTGCAAAGCAGAGATGCTGCCTGCAGCCCAGCTTCATGCTGCTGGTACCATTTCCCATGCCAGGTAAGGAGCAAGAGCCCTCCTGCTGACGCAGTGTGGGCTTAAGAGGAACATTCTGCTCAGGTAATCTCCTGGTGCAGAAGCTAGGGGTGTCTGCAAGCAGAATGGAGAAAGGGATACTCTCTTGGGACACCTGTGATGCACATTGGTCCTCCCTAAAGATCAGAATCACAGAATGTCAGGGACTGGAAGGGACCTCCAAAGCTCATCCAGTCCAACCCCCCTGCCAGAGCAGGAGCATCCAGAGCAGATCACACAGGAACACATCCAGGCAGGGTTTGAATATCTGCAGAGAGGGAGACTCCACAGCCCCCCTGGGCAGCCCGTTCCAGGGTTCTGGCACCCTCATAGTGAAGAAATTCCTCCTCATGTTTACATAAAACTTCCTAAGCCTCAACTTCTACCACTGCCTCTTGTGCTGGCATTGGGCATCATCCAGCAGAGCCTGGCTCCAGCCTCCTGGCACTCACCTACACATCTTTATAAACATGAGTGAGGTCACCTCTTAGGCTCCTCTTCTCCAAGCTCCAAGCCCCAGCTCCCTCAGGCTCTCCTCATAAGGAAGATGTTTCATTCCCTTCATAATCCTTGTGGCTCTGCACTGGACTCTCTCAAGCAATTCCCTGAGGTCTCTCTTGAACTGAGGGGCTCAGAACTGGACACAGTACTCCAGATGTGGCCTCAGGGGCAGAAGAACCTCTCTGACCTACTAACCACAGCCCTTTTGATACATCCCAGAATGGCATTGGCCTTCTTGATCACAAGGGCACATTGCTGGCTCATGGTCAATCTCCTACCCACTAGGTCCCCAATATGATGGCCCTGCTGAGGCCAGCAGCACCTGGTTGTGTCGGGGGGCTGGTGAAACATCAACTCTGCCAGCTTCAGCTCCAGCTCCTTCAGTGTCTTCTTCAGCTCCTGCTTCTTCTCCTTGCACTCCTTGATGAACTGTTCCAGGTTCGCTGAGGACTTCTGCTGTTCCAGGACCCTGCTGGGGATGTCCTGGCCAGGGGAGAGCATAAGGACTCAGCCCACAGCCCTCCTGCAGTATACAGGATCTGGGCCAGGGCTTTGAGGAGCTTTCTGCACCATGGACGACTGCAAGCTCACATTATGCAGAACAGCAGCTCCATCCCTGCCTGCATGAGAGGGGCTTTGGGGAGTTCCGGGAGCAGAGAAGAGCAAATAATGCCTCAATGAAACAATGTGAGCAAAGAGGTCTTATTTCCCCAGGGCTTGAGCAGCCCTGGGGGTCCCAGGAGTTGGGTTTTGGCATTACCCAGAGGCAGGAGCACTGCATCACAGTCTTGGCCCTCTCTATCTCCTCTGTCAGCCAGATCTCATACTCCATCTTGGTCCTGGCGGCCTCTATGCCTGGATCAGAGGTGGGAGGGAAGCATCAGGGAAGGACATCTGTGGCTGTGCCCCATTCCTGCACCCTCCTGCACCCCACCAGACACTCACCTGACAGTGGTTCACGAAGTATGTCCATGGTGAGGTCATACCTGGAGTGCTGCAAGGACATTCGTGGTCATCCTCCAAGCTGCTGGCACCAGGGGGAGCTGGCCCTGCAGCACCCCCACCTCCTTGGGAGGCTTGGCACTGCCCCCTGCCCAAAGCCCTGCCCCCCAGCTTACCGCTATCCTTTCCCTCACTTCCTTCAGCCAATGTCTGTCAATGGGAACCTTCTTAGAGGCCAGGGAGTGTAACCTGAGCTCTCTCTCCTTCAGGAACTCTGTTCGCACCTTGGCCATGTCCTCCTGGAGCACAGCAGAGAAGGGAGAACCCAAGAATCCCACAATGGTTTGGGCTGGAAGGGACGTGTACAGCTCATCCAGTCCAACCTCCCTGCACTCAGGGGGGACATCCTCAACTAGAGCAAGCTGCTCACAACCTCAGACAACCTGACCTGGAATGGTTCCAGGGACGGGCAGCTGCCACCTCTGTGGGCAACCTGGGCCAGGGCCTCAGTGTAAAAAAAGCCTTCTTTCTATCTAGTCTGCATCTCCTTCTTTTAGTTTCAAACCATCACTCCTTGTCCTGTGGGGTTGCTAAGTCTGGGATGGATTGAGAGTTTGCTGAGCTTCTGGGAAGGTCATCTTCAAAAATTATCCTCCCACCTCCCTCTGTGAACAGTCTGGCAAGGAAACCAGGCTGGGTGATGGAGCATGACGCCTTCACCATGGCTGGTGCTTTGGGTGGCCTGGTCCACAAGAGACTCAGAGGGAGTTATGGGGGCACCTGGGTGCTGTGGGCAAGTCCTGCTCAGGCTCTTTTGCTCTTTGCCGCAGGAAGACTCATCGGTCAGGTGTGTAGTGCCCATTTGTGTGCTCTGGAGAGTGGCAAAGAGCCCCAAGGTTGCTCAGATCATCTCACCTTGGTTGCACGAGTGGTTTTGAGGGTGTCAAAGGCCATGAACTCCAAGTCTTCCAGCTCCCCACGGTACAGCTTGACCATCTCACACAGGAAGTCCAGGAGGCCAGGCAGGTGGGTCAGCTCCTGGGATTCAGGGAGCCACAGCATGTCACCTCCCCAAGCCTCAGGGGTACCTTGCACTGTTGTAGGGCATGGCATGGAGCAGGAGGACCTAGTTGGTCCAAGAGGGCATCCCACAAGCACCTCATTGCCTTGGCAGGAATGATAGGTGGGATGATGAGACAGAGAGGAGGAGCTCACCTTTCTGAGGACATGCCATAGCCTCAGGTACACAGTGGTCAGCTTCTCCACAGTCCTGCCTTTCATCAGCATGTTCTCAATGTCGTTCTCCACCTGGTGAATCACCTGGGGCAGAGACGGGGGGCATGACACGGGGCCACATCATGTGCAAAGGCCAGAGCCCACCCAGGGAGTGCAGGGGCTGGGTTAAAACCTCATTGGTGCTGTCCACCCCAGGCAGGGGTCTTGTGTACCTGCATCTGGTGCTGGTTGTCATCTGTCTGAGCACTCTGCAGCTGCTGCAGCCACCTCTGCAGCATATCCCGTGTCCGGTGCCGCTGCTTCACCCGGTACAGCAGCATGTTGCACGTCTTCTCCTGGTCATAGAGCTCAGCCCGAAGCTCCTCCTGGGCCATCTGCATGGACAAGTTCACCAGGCTGGAGGCAGGGCTCACTGGGGACCCGCAGAAGAAGGAATTACTGCCCCCAAGGTAGAGCTGGGCATGCTGGGACACTGCTCAGGGACATCATTGCTCCTGCTAGGATGTGGTTTGGGGAAACTTTGCTCTGGGAGGTGGCTGGGGTAAAGCAGAGGTGAGCATTTGCTGGTGGCAGTGGTGGCTTGGGCTTGGGGACTCTGCAGAAGGCAGATCCAGGGCTGGGCGTCAATAATATTGATCGGTGCCCCAGCTCTAGGGGCTGGCGCAGAGCACTGGCACTGCTCTGTCCCTGCCCCTGGGCAAAAGCAGCTCTGTGGGGCCAGCATCTCCACCTCCATGAGCTTCTAACCAGGGCATAACCTTGGGACAGGCAGTGAAGGGCAGAGACAGCTTCTCTCTGCAAGGGGTGCAACTGGACACAACAGAAATGCAGCCAGCTCTGGGGACATGCAGAGTGGGCCAGCCAGGAGCTCTGCTCAGTGACCTAGAAGAGGACTTGCATGGATGGGTCCCATGGTGGAAAGGGAACCATGGGACCACACATGAGCACTTTGTGTCTTGCTGCAGCAGCCCAGTGGTATCCCTGTGTGGGCATCTGTGCTGGTTTGAGGCTAATTGGAATTTATTAATGGAGAAAATTATAGGCTGTGAAAAGCAAACAGTGGTGATGTCTGCTGCACTCATAGGCTTGCTGAGATGGGTAAGACTGAGAATACGAAACAGAGGTAAGACACTCAGGCTTGCAGACACTCTGGGGCTGTTAGCAGCTTCTGGCCTCCTCCTCTCTGCTGAGTAACCTCACTAACCACTTTCCTTCTAATCCCCCTGGCTCATCCTCCAAACTCATCTTGTGTGTAAACCAAACCTTGGGGTAAGGTATAGGGGTGGGGAGAAGGTGGAAGGGTGGTTGGGAGCCCCTCCTGGGGACTCTGATTTCTGGGAGGGGAATTATGTTTCTGTATTCCCTTTACCTTGTCTATGTCTGTCACTATTCCTGTCTGTTGTGTATATCTCTGCTTGTACATTGTGCTGAGCTGTAAATAGAGCTTCAGGCCTTAACTTCCAGCTGGCTGAGTCTAGTCTGGGGGATTTTACAAAGTGTGTGGGGGCAAAGACCTCCCAAACCATCACAGCATCTCGTCCTGGTTCCACACCATGCACTGTTCTTCCAAGCATCCCCAGAGCCCCAAGACCCTGTGGGCAGCCTGCGCCCTCCACACCCTGCCTGTCATTACCTCTGCTGTCCTGCTGGTCAAAGCCGTGGTCGAATGGTCCCATGCTCCACAGACCTCACTGACGGCAAGCTTCCTGTATTGTGGGCAGGAGAAGGTTCTCTCCAACTGTGGGCAAGAGAACTTGTGCTGTGGGGCTGGTTGCATGCAATGGCTGCTTCATGCTGCCTGCTCCTGGGAGAGGCCCAGCAGAGGAGCCAGCACCAGGCAGGGGTGCAGCAGATAGGACCTCTTGGTACCTTCTGGACAATTTCCAGGGCTTGGATGTCCTCCTGCAACTCCTCCCGCAGGCCAAGGAGCAGCTTTCTGTTATGACTGAGCTTTTCCTCACAACATTGTGTGAAAAATTCTCTGCTTTGCTCTGGAGAGAACCAGAGAATTACAGAACTGGTTTGGTTAGAAAAGCCTTCCAAGATCATCCAGTCCAACCACTAACCCAACAGCACCATGGCCATTAAACCATGTCCCCAAGTGCCATGCCCACAGGTTTCTTCTGGAACAGGTTGCCCAGGGAGGTTGTGGCTCCTTCCTCTCTGGAACTGTTCAAAACCAGGTTGGATAAGGCCTTGAGGAACTTATTCTAGTGGGAGGTGTCCGTGCTTATGGTAAGGAGTTGGAACTGGATGAGCTTTGAGGTCCCTTCCAACCTAAACCATTCTATGATTCTATGATTCTTTGACACCTCCAGGGATGACTCCACCACCTCCCTGGGCAGCCTGTGCCAACCCCTGACCACTCTTTCAGCAAAGAAATTGTTCCTAATCTCCAAACTAACCCTCCTCTGGCACAATTAAGGCACTGTTGGTACCATACAGGATGATGGAGGGACCAAGAGCCACCCACCCATCCCAGTCATCCCCAAGAACCCAACGGGACAGGACCTTGCAAGGCCATGACGGCATACAGCTCCTGGATGTGCTGGTTGAGATTCTCCTTCTGTCTCTGCATGGTGCTGGTGCTCCTTCTTTGGTCTTCCAGCCTGGCTGTGCGAGGGGCAGCCATCGTGGCTCCCCTGGACAGCAGAGATGTTGCCATAATGGCTCAGCTGCCCAGGAATGTCACTCAGTTGTGACTGAGCAGAACCGTTGCCATGGTACCACCAAATGCTTCATGCCAGCCAACTCCTATTTGGTCATGGCCTCCCACTTGACCATTGCTCCCCAAAGCTCCTTCCCCTCCACTTCTGCAGGGAGCAGATTAATCCATAAGCAATTATAGAGCTCTCTGAGGTAGCCCAAGGTAGGGCAGGCAGCTGGGATGCCAACTGTATTTCCCATCACCATGGCTACGACACTTGGAACCCTCCCTGCCTTAGCAAGTCTCCAAGGCTCACCAGAAACAGTGAGGACAGTTTCAGGGTCAGTAGGTTGTCAAGGGGTAGGGCTGGGCTGGGTATCAGCTCTCTGATCACATTTGTGGCCTCCTCTGGACCCGCTCTAGCCGCTCCAGGTCCCTCCTGTGCTGGGGGCACCAGAACCAGATGCAGTGCTGCAGGTGGGGGTATCACGAGAGCAGAGAGGAAGAATCACTTCCCAATTATAGAATCAGAATCACAGAATTGTCAGGGCTGGAAGTCAGCCCAAGGATCATCTAGCTCCAATCCCCCTGCCACGGGCAGGGACACCTCACACTGGTTGCCCACAGCCACATCCAGCCTGGCCTTAAAAACCTCTAGGGATGAGGCTTCTATCACCTTCATGGGCAACCTGTTCCAGTCTCTCACCACCCTCATGGTGAACTTCTTAGAATCACAGAATAGTTAAGGTTGGAAGGGACCTCAAAGCTCAGCCAGTTCTAACCCCCCACTAGCACAGCTCACTCAAGG
>VWYK01101790.1:7308-26731 GCA_013399775.1 Semnornis frantzii
CTAGACACAAAAACATCTCTGAGCCTGAACTCTGTCCCAGCAAACCTCCAGCCCAAAACTTCATCATCGTGCAAGTACCCCACCAGCAGGGCACAGGGTGGGGAAAGGCCACACCAGTGACTTTCCCTATGAAGTCATCAATAGGGCAGCAGGTCCCTATAGGCCACTGCTGTAGGGTATGCATGGGAAGGTGATGACACCATTGTGTTTCTTCATCAGCACCTTTTTCACACAAAAATTTTGTCTAGAAATTTTGGAATTGCTTTTCTATCCATGCCAGCTCCCCAGCCTCGCTGATTTCCACTTTATCTTCCCATAGGCACAGTGCTTGCATGGTTTAAGTATGAATCAGGAGTCAGTAGATGATTATCACAATGCTTTTCTTCCATGACTGTAGAATATTACCTCCACTGTCAGCCCTGGAGATGGATGATTTGAATAGACATTTTTTTTCCTGTGCTGATTTTTCCGCTCTCTAAACCTGATATAATTCCTATTGCTTGTATTAATCTCCTCCTAATAGGAATGAGGATGACTGGTGTTAACTATGTTAACAGAGTCTTAGGAGGAAGGCCATCATCTTTATGCCCTACAAATAACCCAGATTGAAGTGGAGGAAATCAACTGTTGTTAGATTACGTTTTTTCCCCACCCCCAACAGAATTGCAACTACTTTGCTGTGCTAGAGATGGCTTTTGCAGATTAGAAGGTGGGTGCTCAAGAAAACGGATTTAAAACCAAGACTAGCTGTTCCCCAGTCTGCTCATGACTTCCCCTGGATGCCAGAGGTGGCTGTGCAAACAGGGTCTGTGCAGTGTTCAGGCACTGAAAGATTGGTGAAGAATGCCTCTCTAAAGGGTGACTTCCCAAATGCTGAGAGTGGCTGAAGCTAAAACCAGATGATGTGCTAGTTTTGTGATCCTTACTACAGTGCCAAATGCTTTATATGGCTTCTTTCTCCTCCCCCTTCCCCTTTTCAGTAGTAAGCTCTACCTGCAGTTTGGCAGAAATATGGCATTCTTCCACTGTGTCCTGGTGTCTGCTCAGCCAGGAGTTAACATAGTTTTAAAAGAAATAAAGGGGAAAAGTGTTGCTGTTTGTAGCTGCCCTGGGGACAGCATGGATCCTGAGGCAGGCAGAGTGTGACAACTTGCTAAGTGGTCAGCAGAGACTTGCCTTGGGCCTGCCTAGATGAAGGCAGGGTAGTTGTTGGGTGTCTGGCCATCACCCAGGACTGGGTTTTTACGTCTCAACCAGTGTCCAAGGGATTGGCAGGTGTGGGTACTGCTGGGATCCATGCCCACGAGGGATAGCAGTGGTACCCAGAGTAACATCACCCACAGACTTCTCATTCCCCTGTGGCCTCTAGCACCTCCAGCACTGACAGCAGTCATCTGCTGCTTCTACCTCTTTCCTCTTTATTTTAATCATAAAATGAAAAAAAAACCCAAACACTACAACACCTCTCGCCTTTTCCTCCCACCAGCCTACCAGGTCCTGTGATTTCTGTCACTGCTGCTCCTTCTCTTTCACATTGAACCTCTAAGCTAACGGTGCCCAGGCAGATGTGGGATCCATAGTGGGAACATGAGGGCTTGTTGCACCTCTAAAGAGCTCTGTGTCAGAGCCCTTGCTCAACGCCATGTAGTCAAATCCTAGAATTTTCCCTTTTTAAAGCATTGATGCAGACTTGCATGTGAATGTGAATGAATTTAAACCTGCAAGCCCCCAGGTTCCAAGGACAGTAACCCCAAAGCAGTGTATTCTTGGCTAGCACGTGAATGCTCTGTCCTTGCTGTGCTGGGTGGATAATCGGACATTAAAGGCTTTCACTGCTGATGAATCTATCTAAAGCAGGTGTGAGCTGGTGATGCACTGTGGTTCTTAAGAAAGCCTTGCCTGGTCTGGGAAGTATATCACATCAGAGGCACTAGAAACCAGCTGGCTATTACTTTCCTTTTGTCACATCTTCCATCCTACAAGAGCCAGTTGTAATTTTAGTATCTTATCATTCACAGCAGTGCAGGACTGGCCACAGATGGGCATGAAACAGTTTTGCTCGTCTCTGATGGACAATAATGTGTGAGGTATTGAGTATCACTGCTAAGCATAAATGGAGTGCATTAGCCTCACTGACAGTGTTTGGGTAGGCTGGATGCTTGAGCAACTGTATGGGCTATGCTCAGGTTCTTTTGCTTTACTCCTGCAACCCGAGGAATGAGACAGAGGCCTGAGAAGAGGCAGGAGTGTTGGCACTATGTGTTGTTGGCCTTTAAATGCTCACACTAGGAGAGACTTCTCATCTTGCAGTCAGTGAAGAGCAGTATTAGCATGGCATCAGGGAAGGTAGGGAGCACAGAAGAGTGGGTAGATACATGGAAGACAAAAAGGGAAAAAAGTGTAATAATAGAAATAACAACACTGTAGTAAAAAACTTTGGCCTCTCTGTTCAAGCTGTTAAAGCAAAATAGCTGTTATGGAAGGAAAAAAAAGTGTCCTGAAGTAATAATCTGGAACTTGTTACAGTAATGTTGCTACAGTGCTTTGGGCCACTGACCCAAACCATGGCATAATTTCCTGTTGGGGTGGAAAGGAATCCTAGACTGTGTGTCCCAGGTGGCTGGTGTTACAAAAGTTAAGGACTTGATTCTGGAAGGTGCTGGCCTAGGTTCAGAAAAGCACTTCAATGGATTCACCTTCAGTTAAGCCTGGCAGACATGTTGTGAAGTGCAGTAGCGCTGTTTGCATGCTTACCTTGTGGTTAAGCACATGTTTAAGATGGCAGGTATCCCAGGCCCAGAGTGACCAGCTCTCTGAGCTCTATATGGTCAGTCTGTGTGGTAAACCACTGTAATAAAATAAACCCAAACCAGAGCACCTGTGAACTGCCATCCTTATGCCTCACCTGTGGGTACTGCTGACATGTCCCACCCATACCAATGCACCAGACTCCTTTTGTTACGCCAGGTAACACAGTCTGTCATGCTCTTCTTAGTATGAGTTTAGGATCAGTTCTTGAAATAGCTGATACAGAGATAGCCCTCAATGGACTGCTCCTCGCTTCGTCTTTGTCTCGCTCTTCAGTTCCTCCTCCTCAGCAGAGCAGCTGAAAATCACAGCCTGTCTTACTGCCAGGTACACATCAGCTCTCATCATGAGGCTTGGGTGTAAAAACAAACTACAAGCTGAACAAATGCCATGCAGTGACCGTGAAGAGATGGGTTTTGCTTGCTTGTTCTCAGCATTCTTGTCACTGCTGATTGGTTCAGGGCTGGGTTTAGAAAATAATACTTGAAAGAGATGAAAAATAAATGTTTGCTAGAACCGAACCAGCCCTCTGAAAGAAGTACTGTTGAAACAGGTGATGCCTGTTTCTGCTTGGGAGATGACCAATGCCTGTGGACTGGCCATAGCCTTCTCCAGGGAAAGAAGTGCCTTTCTAGTCAGATGATGTTCACAGATGGGCTGACACAGAGTAGTTTTGCTTCTTCGCCATCCTCATAAGGTGCTCACAGTCTGAAAGGAGTGTTTGCTAGAAGTGCCTTAGTGTTGTAGGTGCTTATCTTTCAGAGACTTCACCCAGGCCAGTGATGCCTTGAACACCATCTTGGTGCTTTCTAGAGCTGATGACAGAGGCTTGTCAAGATGACAGGTGCCTGAAGACAAAATGGATGCACACCAGCTGGGCTTGAACATGTATGGCAAATCCACATGCCAGGGAAGTCTTACACATAGAAGCCAAGTCTTGGCACGATTTCCCACCAGGGGTATTTTCTCTTACTGAAGCTTGAACTAGCAGGTCTGATGATGCTGCAGTACCCATCACATGTAAATACAATTTTCCTTTTTTTCCCCATATTTATTTTCTACTCTTGTTTTTTAAAAAGGCAGTTCAGAAGATTTACATTGTACGTAACAGGGAAGTGAATAATACCAGCACTTATGGTTCCTTTTAGTTATGTTTTGAAGACGGCATAGTAGTCAGGTAGGATCAAACTGCTACGGTCTATGAAACCTAAAAACCAAGCGAAAAAGGAAGAGAAATAGTAAGATAATGTCCTCATGTGTGTATTGTACATAAAAAAAGCACAGGTGCAGAATTAGGCAGCTTGTTTCCTGCAGCACTGACATCAACCATACTGGTACTGTAGAACTGACCCAGAACAGTCACTCGTACTGCCTTGGACCTTGCCAGGCTCATAGTTTATAGGTGTAACTGGTGTGTACCAAAATCTGCCAAAGACATTAATTTGCTTTGAGTCCATCCTATCATATCCCTGAGTGTGCTACTTCAGTCCAGCTAGGCCCCTTTCAGGTCCCACTAGGCCTGATCCTCCCACCACATTGTCTGCTTTAGACAAACCTTATGCTCTTCAGCCAGAAAGATTTATATTCAGTTCAAGTACAGCCATTCATTGATGTCAGAGGCTAATGAAGCAAGCAGAGCTAGAATGGCCACCCTTTCTGCAAGTACACCCTGTGCCAGGAGGCCTAGCTTTGTCAGCTCTGCAAAAGTATTTTTTAATCAGCCTTGATCTTGCACTCTATTATGATTCAATTAATGTGTTCCACTAGTAAAGCCACACAGTCTTTGCTCAGCTCATGCCACTGCTTAATGACATGAATAGCTTACTACCTTGCTAATGATTTTATAATGGTGATTTATCTAAGTTTGTTTAAAGGAACTACTCTATCTTGTTTAAGTGTACTTCCTTCAAGTGGATATTTCCTAAAGCCACTTGTCTTACCAGTACATCCTGCCGAACTTCACACAAACCCTTACTCCAATTTGTTATATTAGCTATAGCTCTAAGTATGCTTGGGCCAGCTTTAGTGAGTCAGAGGCATTTAATGGCCTTCAAATACAAACTGAGTCACCTCTGAGGGTCATCCCAGCACTGTAACAAAAGCAAAATACTGCCTAGAAACCTTATGAAAACCAAGCAGCTGGAGAGATTTCTGGAATACCAGTCTCTGTGGGATGCTGAAGGACCCACGGAAGTCACTGGAGCTCAACATCTTGCAGCAACATCCACTTTAAAACAGCCACATCCTTTCAAAATTTGTCACCACTCTCCTGGAGGAGCGAGCCAAACGTCCCTCAAAGGCTTGGTCACTAATGTCAACAGATCTAGGCCATCTGCACACCCTAAACTTCTTCCAGACCTTTTGATTCAAAGGCAGCATGTTGTAACTACAACCCCCTGTGCAACCATCCTAGCACATGGTAGGAAGAAGGGAGATTGTTTCTGCCAGAGAATATATGCATAATACATGTGGTGAATTTTAATATTATTATTAATTTATACACATAAAAATCCCCTAATACAAAATTAATTTTGCCTTAAGCTTTTCTGAATTTTTCTTAAAAGTATGACCTGCATTTTTTATGAGTGCCTAGCTGGTGAACGTAGTAATACAAGGACAGCTCCATTCCTGCACCAGATCTCACTGTCCCTTGTCTTCAACACCTAATGCTTGTCTTTAACATCTGACAGTAAGTGTAGGTTAATGCTAGTTTGCAAAGGCCTGACTTCAGCTGAAATACCCAGAGTTCAGCTCAGCATGAAAACCAGACCAGACTCAGCACAGGCTGTGCACAGGGACATGCCCTGACCTCTCCCACTATGCCTCAGACCTAGGGCATGTCCCAGAGGAGGGTTGTTAGTTTGGGGTTGTAAATAACTCATTTAGGATCTACCTTTTTAATTAAAAAAGCACCTAAAAGTATTAAGAAAATAATGCCTCTTACAATGCTAATATTGCTATTTCCCCACTGCATCACGTATGGCTGGATCTGGAAGACAGGACTGAGATCTGTGTGTAGGATATGTATTGTGCAGCAGCCATATGCTAGCAATGTTTGAATGTACACTCAGTCACAGTTAGAATCATAGATTCCTTTTGGTTGGAAAAGACCCTTAAAATCATTGAGTCCAGCCATTAAGATGACTGAGTCCAACCATACTTTGTTTTGAGTTGGTTCAACATTCTGTCTTCCTTCAAGCACCAATGCTATTTACTTTTGATATCGGAAGAACAGACATGCAGCTAGAGCATGAGGGTTTATGAAATAGAGTGAGAAGAGGCTCCACTTCATTAAGCAAGCACATGCCTGCACACTGCCACATAATGAGGCAGCATGGGTTTGAGTTTCTTTGACAGCCTCTAGCTCTAAATGTTGTCTAGACATCATGGTGCATTCAGTTGGTGTTGGAGAAACAGCTGCTGGATTGTCTTTAAAAAAAACAACCAAAACAACAGTATTCTTTGATAGTCTTAAAAAATGCATCTCAGCTCACCTTGTTAGATGCCTGCTTAATTCATGAACTTCCATTTCAGTGCTTTTAAATTCATTAAGCTCTTTCCGAATGGCTGCCTGCAAAGGACAAATAAACTTGTAACTGTATAAATTAGACAAATCAAAGCAAGTTCACTTTGTTCTTAAAACTTCATTAAAACTAAAGCAGACAGATAACATTATCAGAGACAGAGATAACATTATCAGAGAAAGAAAAGCATTAAAAAGACTTTGTGAAAAAGAACAGAGATAAACATGTGCTAAGTTGCATATAAAGGTTAAGAGAAAAATGCTTCAGTGGAATGGCTCAATTTGAAGACAATCAGAAACGTGGATATAAAAACACTTTCAGGTACAAAATCCAAGTTATAAGCATGAGGAAAAAAAGTGCACCACAGTTTCTCAGACACTGCCATCTGTTTTAGAGCTGGACTGTGAGTAAACTGGGTCTTGAATCGTGCCACACTCATATTTGGGATGTCACCTGCCTTAATGCAGGGCTGATTTTCCTCAGTTGAAGTTACCTAAAACGTCTGAGCATACTTAGGAGGGAAGGAGGGATGCCTGGTTCCCTGCCCATTGCCTTGAGCTGTCCCCCTCTGCCCTCTTCCTCCCTTCTGACCTGGCTGCGCCATTTATCAACCCAATTCAACACACTAATCCAGCAAAAAAACTAGCCACAAGCAGTTGTATTCAGCATCTGCAGGAGATCTAGTTACCTACAGCCCCTGTGGCTTGTGCATGAGTGAAAATAAAACTAGAGGTGACTAGAAATATTTAAGAATAAAAAGAAACGGAGGGTGGCATGGAGAGATTTGGCTTTAGAAATCTCTCATAAGTTGCAAAGCCACTTGGAGATTTATTCCCTCTCTCATCTACCAATTCAAGAATATAACTAAGTTGACTAAGGTAAAAAAAAAAACCCAGGTTGTCCTTTCCTCAGTGAATAAAACCAAGAGCACCATAAATGAGTGGCATGGCCAAGAATCCTGCTCCTGTCTCTAAACACTGGACTCCATCGTATGATTCCCACAGCAGGAAACAGGTACCTTGAAATCTTTACAAATATGTGGCCATCACAGGGTGACCAAAGCATGGCAGTCACTGATCAATGTCATAGTCCTCTTCCCTTAGTGTGGCCAGAAAATGTTTAAGTCTTCTTCCTGAGATACTATTAAGACCCTTGGGATCCAACTAATATAATTTGCCAGTAATTTGACCCCTCTGTCACCAGTGCTGGTATCAGAGACACCACTTGGTGAAGGTCCTTTTGGTGCGCAGAGGACAGCATGTTCAATACCCAGCGTGTGGCTTTCCTTCATCTGTAGGGCTCATGTGAGCTTGGTTTAGCACTTAAAATACTCTCTGGGATGGGTCAGAAATCCTGAGTTAAGGCTGCTCTTGTAACACAACAGAAAGACATGATCTGGTTTTGGAGAGACAGAGCTAGTTATTTGGCCTGCTGCCATTTTTGTACCCAGGCCTGTTCTGTTGTAGCACAGCAACGCTGGCAAGAGCTGCTGTCATACTGCCCTCCTAGGTCTTGCAGGAGTTCTCAGCTGGCAGCATTATGTGGCAAGATCAAAAACCAACGAACAAATAACAGGGCTGTCAACAAGACCTTTCCTCAAAAGCCTGGTATTCTCTCTTCTGTTTAGATAGTTTACTTCTGGTAAACTTGCTCCTGGTTTTCACACATATAGGAGTCTTTTTGCCAAGGATTTATGTCTCAAACCTTGTGAATGGGAAGAAATCATCGTGTGTTGAAAAGGCACTTCAGATGAAGGTTTTTTCTTGACAGCAGTGGGACCTGTGGGAGCTGCGAGATGTTGTTCACTGTGACACACTCTAGCTATTGAGATCATGGCTGTTCTGAAGTTGCTCTACTTACTTTGTCGGCAGCTGTGAGTCTTGTCCAGGGTTTGTCTGCCCTCCTGTCATAGTCCTGCGCATCTGCCACTTCCACGTAGTCACTGAAGCGGATGAGAATCTTCCTCTCACGTAGCTCTTCTACTGTGGGCCTCTGACTCAGCTGCAGGAAGAAGTGGAAAAAGGCATCAGGACTTCACTTCTTCCCTGCATAATGCTGCCTGGGGATTAATTTTCCTACAGCCATCATGATAATAAGAGGGCTCAGGTAGTCCCGGAATGGTTGTTTTTATCAGCCTTTTACAAAATTGCTACTTGAGAGATAATGTCGTCTTATAGCACCGTGGATATCATTCCACCTTGCTCCTGGAGCAGCCCACTGTTGTTTGGGAAGCAGCTGTGCCTGGAGGTCCCAATCCCTGGCTGAGGCTGATCAGCCCTATTAGAAACGAGATGTAAAGCAAGAAAGTCTCCTAACACATCAATGTCTCAGGAAGAGATGAAGATCACAACTCAGCTTTAAAACTCTCTACACAGGCTCTATGCTACCCAGCCTCGAGCTGCTCTGTGCACTTCTGTGCTGCCTAGGAAGAGTCACGCAAAGCCCTGAATTGTGTGTAAAAGGTGACAAATGTCTTTCCTTAGTCTGCAGACTTGTCCTTACCTCCAGAAAAGGCAGGAAGAATGATGTCAGGAAAGCACCTTCATTGTTCCAAAGCATTTCTTTCAAATTCCACAGCAGACTAGGAAGCCACAGTCAGAAACCTCCTCTCCAATAGGAAACAGTAGTGTGCTGGTAGTCCATGGATTGTACAGCGAATGACATGGCTGAGGACAGGAACTGGCTTTTAGGGATCAGTTCTCTTTGGATGCACAACACTCTGGTTAGCATCAACAGCTTCTGAAGAAGGTGCTACATGTATGTGGGCATGTGGCTGGCCACTAGCTGAAAAAGTTTCACTTGGGGTGCAATATTTATAATCACAACACATCAGGAAAAATAGCATCCCACTAACAATCAGGTGAGTGAGGCCTTCCTCTGTCCTATATAACCCATCTTCAGCATGATTTCAAGTTGGTAGGTTTTTCTAGTACTGCAGGTTTGTGACTACATTATTATTCAGGTGGCACAGCAAAGATTTTTTTCCAATTATTTAAAATCTGGCCCCTGACTATGGGAATAGAGAATCTTCATTCTGAAATAATATGACTACAACCAAAAATTTCAGAGATGAGGGACAGCCTCCATCTATACTTGTATCAACTACTTCTTTTACTACAACAGCATGAATTAAGGATGTCCTGTGTTATCTGTACATTTCTCGGCTGTTATCATTTTACTACATAACCCAGGTGTCATTTCACATTAGAACAGCACCAACAAAAGGTGAAATGCTTGAATCAAGCTCTGTGCTTCCAAATAGCTACAAGGGAAGCAGAAACTCCTACAAGCTTTCCAAGCTGCAAGAGGACTTGAAAAATTACTTGCTCTATATCATAGCTTCTGTCAGTTCTTGACATTAGCCAGCTTTCATGTTTGTGCTCATCAAAGTGATTAACAAGTTTGTACACAGGAGAAGGCAAGTGGCTGCTGACACACTGAAATGTACCATGCCAGGATGTTATCTAGGTGGTGGCAAGGAGGCAAAAGCATCAAGCACAGAGGTGCTTCTGCTGACAATGTGAATTCACTGCAGGTATTCATCTCAATGCCGCACTGGGTCTCAAACAGATAATTTGGCTTCCTTGGTATGCTGGTTGTGTGTTAAAAGCAAAGAAATTATGGTAACTGTTAGTTAAGGGTCACATGATGACATGACACACATCTGAGGTAAGTTCTCATGTTCTCAAATGCATAAAAATCAAATCAGTGATCTGTACATTTTACACACTGAAACTCACTGGAACTCTTCAGTGGGCGTGAAGGATAGTGGACTGAATGATACATGAAAAATTGTCAAGGGCACAAGCACAGTATGAAACTTAAGCATTAATGCAAATTTTTCATTCTTAGGTGATGGCTGAACCTAAGGTAGACTAAAAGCTGCTTCTTCCTCTGAAGTCATACAGCTATTACTGTATGTTATTTTTAGGTGCCCGACCTTCTTTTTAGAAGCCTACAGAAGTGCATTTTAAAGTACTTATATGGCCCATTGTCTCCATTCACATAGAGCAGCTGGAGCAAGTGAGAGACCAAGCAACCAGGCTCAAGGTGACCCAGGAGGTCTGGGGTAGAGCTATAAACAGAAAAATGATGCACTGACTCATGTCAGTGATCTGGCTATGAGGAGTCCTGAAACCAACAGCTTATACCATATAGTTCACATGTAGCTATAAATCCACATATATTTACATATATTAATTCGCACACAAGTATGTTCCGTACCAAAGTGCCAGTAGGCTCATACTAAAATGTAAGGAGGGACAAGCACACTGTGTGGTTTCTAAAATCAGTTACTTAAAGGTACATTATCTGAGCAGTTAGCAAACTGTCCTTGCACTTTCTCATGCCATTGCAGACTTCCTGTTAGCTGCTAAGCACAAGTGTCTCTCTCTAAGTGTGTTATGGGTATTGCAGGCATAACTCTGAAGTAGCTGGGAAAATTGTGCTGCAGAACACAGTGACTACTGTAGGTGTCAGTGCAATGTCTGTTCACATTGAGGGCGCAGTTCACTTGAGATTTCACCTTGGAGTTTTATCACCATTTTGCTGGGGTGTCTTGAGTCAAATTTGCTTAAAGCTACACAGTCTTTCTTGGGCAACACTTGAGAGTGAGCTGTGCTTCTAATGGGCAGAATAAGGCATCTTCAAAACTTACAGTCAAAGGACATGATGCAGTTGTCTTCACAAGACTGTGGTGCTCCAAGCTGGGAGAAAGGAATCTTACTGAGCTGGATACTCACTGACTTCTGTTAATGTCTAAGGGATGTGCACGTGTGTGTCTGAACTTCTCTCACCTGGGCATAAACAGTTTTTTTTTTTACCTGTTTGGGAAGATTTATGAGCTGAGGGAGTAGGATAAACTTAATGCTGAGTGACCTCATGTGACTGTGAACCAGGGCAAAACACCTTTTCAAAGTAAATGGATTTGCATTAACGCAAAAGCAGTGTAAAATTAAAAAATTAAAAAAGCACCTTCCAGGTCTCAACCACAGGTCAAGTTTTCCTCTGTATATTTTGGATCACTGGAGATAAAAATGGGCACAGGAAATGAAGTAAACCCAAACACCACCACCAGGTAAACTGGAGTGGGACACATTCTTGCTGTCCAGTCATGGGATTTAATCAGATATGAAATGCTGAGCTTGCTCCACTTCAGTCACAATGAAGGTTATTTTTTTGTCACTCCATTGTTGCCTATTTTGTTACCTCATTAAAGTGGTTATATAGGGAAGAAATCAAAGTGAAAAACTACAGATCCTAGCTATGAGTGCACACAACTTACTCTGCTGCTGCTCATCTTTTATGGTAAGATACAGGAGCAAGATGTGATGAAAATGCCCTGCAGACCTTTCCCTCTGACTGTAAGTACAGTTTATCCAAATTAGCTGCTAACCATTTTTCCTCCTCTGACCTTTCCCTTTCTTCCACCTCCCTCTGATGAGTCCCACCACTCTCAAGAGTTCATTATTTTGAACAACCTTTGCCAATGCAAGCCAGCAGAGGTAAATTAAAGAAAAGATCGAACAGCAAAACATTTCCCAGCAAGGCACCAGTAAAAAGAGAGTTTAAGTTGTACCAGCGCTGGAATTTAATGGAAGCAAAGATTTCAGATGATTGCCTGGATTTTAAGAAACAGCCATACATTGTACTTCTGGTTGTTGATATTACAGCTATGAGATTTTTTAGTTTTGGAGTTAGACCTTGAGGAAAAATCAGCTATTAGCAGTGGGGGATAGGAAGCAGTAAAAGCTCTGTGGGTCAGGGAGTATGGTGCTTTCTGAGAGGAGAGAAGGTAGGAAAAAAAATAATTCTCTTCATCTTTGCAAGTGATTTGTAAGGTGTTCTCTGAATCCAGGCTATGACACTCTGTAACAGAAGTTCTCAGAGGGAGTTCAGGCTTGTGTTAATTGACCTTGATGCTCAGTCAAATCTTCTGTGGTTCAAATAGCATAAATTCATAGTAATTCCTGGGGGCCCAGATCTCCTCATGGAGGGCACCTGCCTGCCATACTTCTCCCAGAGGGCCGCCACACATTAATTATTCCTGGGGTGTGCTTGTGGGCCAAGACCAGCGCTCAGCAAAAAACTTTTCTTAATCCACATGCACTTCCTCTCAAATGACACAAGTCTATGCACCCAGAGGTGCTTGGTGAGCCCCAAGGGGCAGGGAGAGGGAGCACAGGTGTGGCTGAATATGCAGAGTCCATCCATAGGCATCTCAAGTGACAGGCAAATACATTTTACCTCTCCTTCCTCAGGCAGAAGGAACACACGCTACAGAGAAACTGTACCAAACAGCGTTTACCTTCATGTTCTTTGAATGACAGCTATTCCCTATCCCCAGAGTTAATCTGGAGTTAGGAGTCAGAGAGGATAGAAAGTGCTTAAAGGGGGAGCTCGCTATAGGTCACTGGATTCCTTCACATTTTTTTTAAAGAAATTGCCTGTCCAGATGATGAATTCAGCTGGGTATTTATTGCTGACTTTAATAAGGCAGCTAGACCTAGCAAGGTAATCTTACTTATTGCAGCATGTCGTATTACAACTTATCATCATAATACTGTAACAAAACGTCAGCACTGAAGGAATTTTAAGAAGAGCTTTTAAGTGGATGAAGTGGGTTTGTTCCCTTAGAGTTGGAATGACACCGCCCAAAAAACCGGGGACTGGCAGTTTCTATAGTCCAAGGTCAAAAGTCTGCAGAACCCCCTTCTTATTACCAACTACACGTGGCACTAATTCCTCATACTGAATTTACCCCATGGGCATCTGTGTGCAATAAAGCTCCACGCAAACAGAAGGGTCTGCTGGGCAAAACACTTGCCATGCTCAATTAAACTTCTGCTTGATCTGAGGTTTACAATCCTTTGGTAATAAGACTTCAGTACAAATCGACAGAAGGAGTCTGCTGCTTTGCTGTAGACACAATGACACATCTGGGACATGCTCATGAAAGGCAGAGCTGGGGAATAACTGCAGGTTTTGCAGTATTCACTAGCTGGTTGGCATTTTTAGCTGTTATCTATTCACATGCACCCTTTTTTTTCTTTGCTTTAATGATTTCTGAGCCTTTATGACAGTATGTGTAGTAGGTGAGAACAAAACTTGTCCTTAGACTGGCCTTACAGTTCTTTCATTAAAATTACACAATTTGCAACAGTTTAAAAAGATGATCACAAACAATGCTAGGTCATGTTTCTACCAATCTCACAAAAGGGGAGAGGAAGACCTTTATTAGGGAAGAAGTCAAAGAAAACTGAAAGGAATGTGATCTTTGTTCATTCAAGAGTCAATTGCCAGAGGCTCACACTGATGCAGCACTTGCACTTGTTCCTATTTAAAAAGTTCAAGCAAGACAAAGAGGGAAACTTAACAACTGCTGAGGTTTTAAGGAGCAGACACTGCTGCAATGCTATAGCAGTCTGGGTGTTTTAGCTGAGCATGTGGTTGTGGCCTGTGCCTGCAACAGACAGTCCATGTGCTACAACACTATGGAGGATGGAAATTGTACAGCAATAATGCCAGCTGATTTAGCAATCCCTCACTTCTCAAGCAGCATATTAGGTATGGATAACTTTGCTCTTTATCGATTACAGCTGTTCATCAAATAACATCAGGCTTTCAACTGGATTCCCATGCATGCTTTCCCTTCAATATACAGGGAAATCAAAAGCCTGGTAAAATAGTACTTCTAGCCTTTGTGTAGGGCATAAGTTCCATGAAAAATCAGCAATGCAGTTAGGCTTTTTTCCTTTAGGCAACACTACAATGGGATACAAGACCACTGTTGTCAGCTCTCTGGGGCTGCATTCCTTGCTCCTGCAGACAACAGGAACTGTGGTCTATCTTCCCACTGATGACCAAGAACTCTGCTGATTTACATGAGTTGAGAGCAAAGCATAAGATTTTGAACCATGAAAGAAAGCAATCCAGCTCTGAATATAACCTTTCCAAGTATATTTAGAGCTCTTTTCTTGTCATTGTTTATGCCATGAAAGCTTGTGATCACAGAGGTCAGAAAGATCTGAAAATGTACAGCAAAGGACTGGTGCTGCCTCACAAACATGTAAATGTTGTGGGTTTTCTCTACCTCTGAAGACAAGAAATAACTCAGTGGTAAAATTTATCTGCAGCAACGGGATGGATTTTTTGCTACATATGCTGGGGCAACTGTAGACATTCACACCATCTACTCTGTATGTATCTGAAGTGACTGTTCTTCAGAGTAAATGACTTTAAAATGAGAGGAAAAGCAAACTCAAAACTATGCAGCTTTGTTCGTCCACTCTGCTGATATAAGATTGCTTTCTGTGCTACACACCATTTTACGAGTGCTTGTCTTGTTTAAATGCCCCAAGTCACAATCTCCCTTTCCAGAAGTTTACTTCCCAGTTTTTGGAATGTTTTAGGTGGAATTCTGAAATGCAGTCAGCATCATTTTAATTTTACTCTCTTCATAATGACTGCAGAAGCCATTACATTTACAGCAAGCAGGGGTAGACCAATCCTGGACTCTTTATCCTTTGCTGTTAAAAGTTCCTTTGGTTTAGGAGACTGCATCTTTTGTCCAGTTTCAAAATGTCACCAGCAATATCCTGCAAAGTGGTTCTTTTTGCTCTCTGTGGGTTTACATCCTGTAACCTTGGTGGTATCTTTAAAGACTTCACACTCTACTTTTGAAAACGGTGCTGAGGAAAAGGAAAAATGCAAACAACTGTGCAAGAGGGAGAAAGTTACAGTAGTGTCATTATAGGATCAAAGTTGCTTCTCACCTTACGAGTTAATCTTCTTTTTATCTCTCGTTTTTCCTCCTGCTCCTCTTGCTCATTCCGGGCTGTAAAGGATTTACAAAGATCTCAGGCTGTGGACTCACCAGGCATGCACAGCATGCAACAAAACAAGCCTCCTCAATCCTTAGCTACCACCCTTCTTCACACACTTCATAAGCATATACAGGCTCCTTCCTTTCCTTGTGTTGGCACCTCTTCATGCATGTCACTTTCTAGAAGAGCCAGGCAGTGAGCCAGCTCTTCAGAAACCATTATCTCCCTGCTCACAGGCCTGGTGGCCTCCGGGGGGTTCAGCTGTGATACAGCTGGATTCTGCAAGTCTGCAAGGTCAGTGTTTGCAAAAGAAACACATGCATTTTCTTTTCCCCATCTACATAGTCATTTCTTGCAGCTACTCTTTGGAGATAATGGGAGAAAAAGTCAGAATTGGGGTGCCAGGCAAAATCTTCAACTTCCCATGACTTGAGAAGAGCAAGGAGAAAGTATCCTTCCATCATTAGACTTCACAGCATCACAGTGGAGCATAAAAGCACATCCTAGGGAAATTCACGATTAAGCCAGAAGATGACATACATGTTCTTACCAGCGCACATCTCAACTGTTATCCCTTTAGAGGACAGTAACATTGCACACACTAACTCTTCTTCAGTTTAGCAGCAGGCTCTCATGCATGTCTTTGCACTGAGCTTTACTAGAAGTTCCTAAAACCTCGATTTCTGTGTGCTCAGCTCCTAAGTTGGATGTTTTCACTACTTTAGTGATGGCCGAACTGGTCCTTATTGCAAACATGCTTACGAGATGAGTGAACACAACTCATTAGTTTTCCCAACAAGTATTCTGCAACTCTGGTGTGATCCAGTTTTCCCTCAGATAGGAGCTTTCTCCACACTGAAATAAGAGTTCTGAGCAGGTGAGGAAGACTAGGCTCAAAGCCAAGTTTCTAGCTGCTCAGGACAGTAGAGCTGACAAGTCTATCACAACAGCTTACTGAATTCAGCAGGACTTGGAAATCGCCACTGAAGTGCAGAGGTGTTTTGCAGTACACTTCTAATCTTCAAGTGCCATTTTATCAGAAACACTGCTTACATTTTTGGAAGGAAGGAAACTGATACTGGAGTGAAAAGAATGGAAGATGTCAGGGAGTCATAAGTGGCTTTTCAAATGGTAACTGGAATATATTTGCACTGACATATTTTTCCTCTTTCAGTGGTTCCTGTCCTTCCTGGGCTGGATTCTCTTCTAACAATTCCTCCTCTAGCAATTTTGTTCTTCCCTTTGTGTCACAAATTCAGAGGAGCTGGTTCTACAAATGCCCACTTTCAGAAACAGAGCCATTACTGAGTCCTTGTATAATTAACCCAAGAGATACAATGTTAAACAGAACCCACACAAAGTCAGGGCACAACTGCAAGCAGTTGAGGAGTTCTGTATCTTACGGCTATGCATTTTTGTCTTTTGCATATGATGTCTTTCTTTTCTCCTAAATTCTCAGCTCACCCACTCACCTTCAGAAAGAGCCAGCCAGGCTGAAGACCTCAGTCGGGTAAAAGCTAGAAATTCGGGATACATTGTCCTCCAAGATCAGAAAGTGACTTTGTTTTAGCAATTTGTTTAAATTTAATTAAGTTTTGTCGATCTTGCAAAGCTACAAAACTGATGCTTTATTTTATCTTGTGTGTTCAGAAGATGCTCTGTGTTCGTAGACCTCTGTGTGTGACGGTGGGTGGGTGTGATTTTCAGGCCTTATTTCTGTGCCAGTGTGAAATGCCCCCTGTAAGTACAGTCTGAGCCTCTCAAAAATGCCTAACCATTATTTTGGTGAGGAAATTAGGCAAGCTCAAATATGCCAGGCTGACAAATGAAATATTTGTATTCATCTGTGAAGTGGCATGGGGCTGGTGTATGAGGAGTTTAGAGACATCATTCCTCAGAAACTTGGCCAGCAAATATTAAGTGCAGAAAGTCATCTTTACTCTCCACACTAACCCTGGAAGTCTGGACTCCTCTCACCTACATGCATTTGACTTAGATAAAAGTCAGTGAATTGGGTGAAGGATCCTTCAAGCACCAGTGTCCCTGTTCTCTGTTGTGATTGCTGTGATCTTACTGTTGCTACCAGCAAGTAGTGGAGCTTATGCAATGGATGCTTTGCCCTTGTAATTCAATAAAGATGATCATCTCATAATTGCGGCAGCAGTATGGAGGTAGGAAGCAATCACTTCATTTCTGTGGACTGGCTGTTCAACCCCATTTTGCCATCAGAATGAGCAGTAATGTCATTCCATGTGTGCCATCATGGTACCAGCCATGACATTTTCATCCAGGAGATTTCAGCTTTAACTGCCGAGAAAATGCTAATTAGCCTACTTTGGAGGTTGCTGGGTTTGTTTTTATTTGTGTGTGTGTGTGCTCTGAACCGGGATTTTGCAAACTGCTTGACCTACTTATGCAGAGAGTTTTCCTTCTTTTCATTACGGTTTCCTATGTCTCCATCATATTTATTCCATTATATTTATCATAATTCTCCTTCTCAGAAATCTATGGGAAGGACACAAAGTGATGTACAAACCAGACACTGTAGTTACTTGTTGAAGGGTAGAGCATTTTTATGCTTTCTTTTTAAAAACATTTTGGTTTTTGTTCCTTTCCCACTGTACTTGACCAGAAATTGGGATGCTTTGGAAACACATTACTTTTTCCTGTAATTACAAAATTGTTTGTTGGACATGACACACATCTTGGGGCAGTCAGTGCTTAGGAACCAAGCGACAAAAATTCCCAAGTTCTGGATTTAGGGTAGTATTTTCAAACACATCCATGCCATTTCAGAGCCTTTACTCAATTAAAAAAAAAAAAGTTATGTGACTTTGGATAATTCCTCAGAAATGTAGAACATCTTCAGGTTGCTATGTGACTGCTGCACTCAGTAATGTTACTTTTCTGAATCTCTACAAGGCACCCAGCATTGGAGATGTTGCCTCTCCGCTGATGTTGGTTCAGACACTGATGCCAAAGCATCTGCTTGAGACTCCCACCTCCCCCTAGCCACCTTCACTAGTTCCAGGGTGGTGTTTACTGGTCATGCACCAGTGTCAAGTGGTACATGACACATGTTTGTTCATAAGTCCTGGGATGACAGCATGAGCTGCCCAGAGAAGTGGCCTCCGTCCCTTCTTGCCTGAGTCTGGCATTAGTCACGTCACAGGTTTCCCCACCTCCACCTTTTGTACCACCCCACCGTGAGACACCCACATCTGTGTGTGCCACCTCTTTCCCCAGGTTCTGCCCCTGACATCCATCAGCAGTCAGCCATGGTAGTTAGGAGTAGATGGTAGAAACACAGCCCTCAAAAGGGGGTTGGCCCCCAAGGAAATGGTTTTTCTGACAGCTGCAGGCTCACCCACACTGCTTTGTTGTCCAGTCTTTTCTCTTCTTTGAACTGACAGTGGTGCCTCTCTCTTTGTCTTTGTCTGCCATGTGTAATAACATGAACAGATGAAAAAGCTCTGCTAAGTGTTAACATTGTCATTACTGTGCTAAGAATTTGAGTTTGAAGTATTTAATCAATTCTAATTTTCAGAGAACTTTTTTTCTGCTATCTCACATTTTTGTGGTTCTGTACAATGCAATTGTTTGAACAAGAGAATGTAAATCATGGACCTACCTAAGGAGAAATCATGGCTTTGGTACTATCTAGGAATACTTTTTTATCTAGTAATTTTTTTACATTTCCCTGAAATGATGTATTTAGTAACTTAAAAGGGAAAGAAGTAATTTCCTTTGTTTTCTGTTTCCAAAGTAACAACATTTATCTAAGCAGCTCTAGTTCTGGGTGTTGATTTTTAACATATTCAAGCCACTTCAATGTGAGGAGAGAAACTGTCACATTTTCCCTCTTCATTCATGAGATTACAAGAGCTATGCTACCCTCAGTCCTCCTTCCTTTGAAGTTGGTGGCAAGGTATCTACTAACTTAACTCAGTTCTAAACATTAAATGGTATTTTGTCCCTTTAAAATATAATTTTGCATTCTGAGGATCTACCAGCAAGTTTTTGAATGATTTAAACAAAGAGTTTTAGGGGAACATTTCAGGGAAATAATACCAAGTCACACTGACTAATTTTTAAATTGAATAAAGGCTCCAACCTAGTCTAGATCATGGTGAGGACTTTTAGGAAAACTAATCAAGCCATGCCTTAGTGTCTTTGGTAACAATGGGATGCTCATCTGTGTAAGAGTTGTGTAAATGCTTTTCAGAACAACTGCCCCTCTGTGTGGAACAGCAGTTGGCAAAGAGA
>VWYK01101791.1:0-13456 GCA_013399775.1 Semnornis frantzii
GTATGAACTACCCTAGGGGATCCGCCAGGGCAGGGGGGTTGGACTCAATGATCTCTGGAGGTCCCTTCCAACCTCTAAGGTTCTGTAATTCTGTGATTTATGGGTCAAAGATGGAGCCATAGCTATTCAATTTGAGGCTCTGCATCAGATTTTAAAGCCTTCTAATCAGTGTCTAAGGATCCTGTGACACAGAGTTTATATTTTTTCCCTAGCCTTACAAAGCAACCCTTCAAGAAAAAACATTCTGGGAGAACTGGAGCAAATGACTTTAAAATCCAACAAAATATGCTTGCCCTTATTAAAGCCTTTGAAAAGGATCACTGAGGTCAATTATTTCAGCTCAAAGTACGTAAAAGGAGAAAGTAACCTGATTTTTACTTTGAATTTAATCTTCCTTACCAGCTTGAACTTCAATTGCTAGCCCTTATTAAAGCCTTGCCTGCTTTACTTCATTGATGTTTTAAATGGCTTATTTTGCACTATGGATATACTGAAGGAATCAGCACACAAAATCACACCAAAAAACTCAGACCTAGGTCTACAGCAGAGGCAAAGAGAACAGTTGCTAAGGACAACAAACTGCTGGGGACACCAAAACAGCAGTCTGTGCTATCTGCACTGCTCATACGTGAATCCTGGGAAGCCAGGCTTGCAGCTGCTGATAAGAAGTGTGGAAAGCAACTTGGGAACAAGTAAACTGCTGTCATGGTTGTGGCACTGGTGACAGCCATCTCCACTCTTTACCTCACCCCTCTTCCCAAGGGTCTCCAGGATTGCTCTACCTCAGTTCTCCTTTCTCTCCGTTCCTTAGCTCTGGCCCCACATATGCAGCATATTTAACTCTGCCTTCACAGTTGGTACAAATCAGGTTGGCACAGTATCACAGAATCACAGAACCTTAGAGGTTGGAAGGGACCTCCAGAGATGATCGAGTCCAATCCCCCTGCCAAGGCAGGATCACCCAGGGTAGTTCGCACAGGAATGCATCCAGGAGGGTAAAGCCTTATTAAACTGAAAGCCAACTGCATTAATTAATAAGCATGCTGCCCTGCTTTGATAATGTCATAGAGTTACAAGAAAGCATCATGATGGAAGGCATTGCTTTGGTGGACTCCACATGCGGGAGCGTGAAAGGTCATACAGAGAAGGGATCACCAGAACAATCACCTGGAGACAAGCAATGTCAATACAAGTGGCAAGTTCGTTTGAAGCCCACCAGTCCCTGAGAAGTGAATTATTTAGATTCAAAGGACCTCTTCCTCCTGTCACTTTACCACTTTCAAGTAGTAATACAGCTTACAGCAAGAGACGGGACTTTCAAATTTGCTTGTGTTGGTCCAACTTTGTTTCACTAAAATCAACACCAACAAAATTCTCAAAGGTCATAGTGTGGTTAGGCTTTAACAAGCAGGTTTTTCTAATGCACTAAACTTCTGGGAATCAGATTTTTAGTATCTTCTGAGTGCTCAGCTGATGAGTTAAGCATTTATTACTTCCACTAGTCACATAAAGACCCAGTAATCAGGCTTATGATTAGAGAAATATGAAATGCCAATTCTATACCAGATTCAGATCTTTGGAGAAGGCTCTGAGGAGACCTTATTGTGGCCCTCCAGTATCTGAAGGAGGCCTACAAGAAAGCTGGTGAGGGAATTTTTTGGGTGCCAGGTAGTGACAAGACTAGGAGGAATGGATCCAGGCTAGAGGAGGGGAGATTTAGATTAGATGTTAGGAAGAAGTTCTTCACCATGAGGGTGGTGAGACACTGGAACAGGGTGCCCAGGGAGGTGTGGAAGCCTCATCCCTGGAGGTTTTAAGGCCAGGCTGAATGTGGCCCTGGGCAACCTGATCCAGTGGAAGGTGTCCCTGCCCATGGCAGGGTGGTTGGAACTGGATGATTCTTGAGGCTCCTTCCAACCCTGCCAATTCTATGATTCTGTAATGTCCCTGTGAGCATCTGTCTGTCCACAGACTGGTAAGGGCCTGTGGCAGATCTGACAGTCATGACTCAAAAACATTCAAAGGAGAATTTTAGCTGCACTTCGAGACACTGAATATACAAGATAACAGGTCTCATTTCCTAACCATATGGAAAATTGGCCAGCTGAAAAACAAAAGACTGCTGAAGCACCCTGTGCTACCTCAGAAGAGCAATGTGCTGACGGATGAATACCAGATGAGAATTTGGCCTGCTTGCCTGAAACCAACTCTCTGAATCCGTTGGGGTGTTGAAATGTTTTGTCCATCAAGAAAGCTCTTAATGCATCATGGTGGGAAGTCAGACATGACAATGGACCCTCTCCAGAAAGGTGACTCAGGTCCCTAAATACACTATAAGACAGGAAGGAATTTGCAAGAGGATCCATCTAGGTCTTTTTCCATATGCTTGTTTCTGAATCACTGATACATGACTATATATGAATTACAAGGAGCTGTTCTGTGTATCCTCATACTCTGGAAGACCATAAAGGAATAAAACCCAGCAATGCACTTAGGAGGATTAGTCCTTAATAATGCCAGTAAAAAATCTGTAAAAAAATTATCTCGCCAGATTCAAAGCGCAGATTTGACTGCTCAGTACCAGTTAGCTGCCAGCATCCAAATCACAGCCATGCTTGGAGAGTTGATACAAATTCATGTGAGAATTGGTGAACTCCTCCCATCTCCAATGTGTTTGCTCCTGCTGCTTTAATACTGTGGTCCCTGATAGCAGTTCAAGGGGTGGAAAAAGAAAAGGAAAATAAAAGGAAAAAATCAATCCTGCATAAATTTATTTCTTTTGGACTTGCTGTGAAAAATTGATGTCAGCCTCTTATCTCCATAGCACATTCAATGGGCTTTCAATTTACCTTGAAGTAAGTCAGCTCTGGGCTTTAATTAAGAGGCAGCCTGCAAGGCAGCAGAGTGACAAGGAAGGGACTTGTACTGAATATTTTGTGTCTGAGCCTGAAAATCAGAAATTAGACCAGCATGGCCAAAGCAATGGACCAAAGCCAACACAGAGCTAGGTAACAGCAGGACTCATTAACGTTTGGGTATTTCACAAGTCTCGTGCACAGGGCCAAATATTTTGGTGTGCTTGATCCCATCTGTCTGCATGTTAGCTACAACTGTTATGACACCAATAAAACACAGTGTCCTTAGGGAGCAGAGGTCTCCAACCATACCTGACATTCTGTAGGTATTAGGTAAGAAATGGGGCATACTCAAGAAGATCTCCCTGTCTAAGTGATTTAGAGAAGAGGAGCAAATAAATGGCCTGATGCTGTTCTGTTCTGTTGCTGAGGCACTGAGATATCCATGTTGCAGTACTGGGGACTGCTCCTTTCATCCCAAGTCCAATATTTAATTTCAAGACCATTCTTATTCACAGACTGCACTGGGTTGGAAGGGACCATCAAAGGTCATCGTGTCCAACCATTCAGCACTCAGCAGGGCTACCTCCAACTAGATCAGACTACGCAGGGCTACATCAAGTCTGATGCTGTATGTCTCAGGGGCAGGGCTTAAACCTGTGTCAGTATTTCACCATCCTCATTGTAAAGAAATTTCTCCTGATGTCCAACCTAAATCTAGTTTGCTGCAGTTCCAAATCATTGTCCCTTGTCCTTTCTCTATAATCCCTTCTAACCAGTCCTTCCCCAGGCTTCTTGTAGGTACTCTTCAGATACTGAAATATTGCTCTAAGGTCTTCTCAGAGCTTTCCCCTCTCCAAGATGAACAGTTCCAATTCTTTCAGCATGTTTTCACAGGAGACATGCTCCAGCCCTCTGACCAGCCCTCTGATCAGCCCTCCTCTGGACCTGCTCCATCAAGCCCATGCCTCTCTTGTGTTGAGGGCTCCAGGGTTGGATGCAGTACTGCAAGTGAGGTCTCACCAGAGCAAAGTGGTAGAATCCCCTCTCTCCATCTCTGACCATGGTGCTTCTGATTCACCCCAGGCTGCCACTGGCCTTCTGGGCTGCAAGTGCACAGCGCTGGCTCCTGTCCAGCTCCTCATCCACCAGCAACCCCGAGTCCTTTTCTGCAAGGCTGCTCTCAATTTCGTCAACCCCCACTCTGTATTGATACCAAGGGTTTCCCCAACTCAGGTGCAGGACCTTGTACTTTGTCTTATTGAATCTTACCTTATTGTCTCTTAACTAATAAAAAACCCTTCAATGCAGCTCACTGACAAGCAGAAATGTCAGGGCCAGAACTACCAGTGAGTGGGTTTTTTTTCCTGTTGCGTGGGTTACATGACTGGGGGATGGATGGCAGAGAGGAAAGCTGCATCAGCCTCCAAAACCCATCAGAGCTATATCACAGCTGCAGCTGGCTCGATCGATATGTATTCAGACATCTTCTATGGAAATGTTGATTAATGATTACTATGCAAAGAAGAGCTCACTACTCATCTTCCCTGAAATCCACTTAAATGTTGATGGCAGTTCACAAATCTGAGCAGATTCTTCTTTTAAAGAGCCAACAAGAGAAGGTGAGATACAGCAAGCTGCATGTCACAGAATCACAGAACTAACCAGGTCAAAAAAGACCTTCAAGACCATCGAGTCCAATCTAACACCTTCTAATTAATTCTAATTAACTAAACCATGGCACTAAGTGCCTCATCCAACCTCCTTTTAAACACCTCCAGGGATGGGGACTCCACCACCACCCCAGGCAGCCCATTCCAATGTCAATCACTCTTTCTATAAAGAACTTCTTCCTAACACCCAGTCTAAACTTGCCCTGGCACAGCTTGAGGCTGTGTCCTCTTGTTCTGTCCCTGGGTGCCTGGCAGAAGACCCCAACTCCAGATGGCTACAACCTCCCTTCAGGTAGTTGTAGAGAGCAATGAGGTCTGCCCTGAGCTTTCTCTTCTCCAAGCTGCACAGCCCCAGCTTCCTCACCCTCTCCTCACAGGGCTGTGCTGCAGCCCCCTCACCAGCCTTGGTGCCCTTCTCTGGACATGTTCAAGCACCTCAATATCTTTCTCAAACTGAGGGCCCAGAACTGGACACAGTACTCAAGGTGTGCCCTGACCAGTGCTGAGTACAAGGGCAGAAGGACTTCCTGCTGGCCACACTATTCCTGATGCAGGCCATAGCACATTCTATTTCCAATCTTCCCAATACACCCAGAAAATCACCACTAATAAACTGGGATGGGTTTGGTCTTGTGCCTTTTTTTCTCTTCTTTCTTTTTTCCTATTACATAATCTATCAGTAAAAAGACCCTAAAAGGCTACCTGCTGATTTGAAACAGTAGGAGCTCAGAATTCAGAAAGTCAGGTTCTAGCAAGTCAGACTTGCATTGTAAAACCAGTCTGGACTCATTAAACAACCAATTTTTTTACCTGTGGACATCTTCCAGTTGCCAAAAAGAACAACTGCTTGCCTCGGCAACAGTGAACGCACCAGAACATGATGAGAGGTTGTGGAATCTCCTGCTCTGGAGATATTCAAAACCTGTCTGTATGAGTTCCTGTGTCACCTGCTCTGGCAGGTCCCTTCCAACCTCTACCATTCTGTGATTCTGTGTGTGATCCCTTCTGTCACTTGCTTATGCATGCTGTAGTAAACAGACCTTTTGGGGTGTCTTTTCAACCCTTTTGGAGCATCTGAACAAACAGAAGGAAGTATTGGAGTTGAGATGGGATAGACACTGCTGGTAATCAGGAACAACCAATGGTTACTGGTACACTGCTTGGAAAAAAGCTTTTAGAAAACAAACTTCTCTGAACCAAGAACATTTCCCTCTGTTCAGGAAAACAAGAAATAAAACAAAACCACACCACAAAACCAGACAAAATGAAAAAAAGACCTCAAACCCAAAGCCAGAACAAATCACAGAATCACAGAACTTTAGAGGTTTGAAAGGACCTCTATTAAGTCCAACCCCCTGTATCCACTCTGTATCTTTCATTACAGAACAAAGTTTAAAAGGTACAAATAGAGAAATTTCTCTTTTACCTTAACATTTATATTTTTAGGAAAAAAAAGAGGCGAAACCATTCAGAAGATTAAAAACGTGCACTACAAAATTTTCCAAAGGTGCATTTTCTACAGAATGCCAAAATGAGCTGAAATGAAATTCCTCTCACAAATATTGCAGATTTTGAGGAAGAGGCAGCAACTTTTCATGGACCCCTGGGATGGGTCTCCATCCCTACTGTTTTGTTTAAGGGGGACCTAGGATCCCTCAAACTACCACGACTGCAGAAAACTGTAATTTATCATCAAGTAACAGACTTGGGTAAGCAAGAATGAATGGCCACCCAGATGTTTCTGTTTCTCCAAGCACAAACTACAAAGAGCAGTTTGATACATGCTAGGCTGCATCAAAAGAAGCGTGGCCAGCAGATAGTGAAAGTGATTCTGCCACTTCACTCTGCTCTGATAAATACTCACTTGGAGTATACTCACTTGGACTACTGCATCCAGCTCTGGAGTCCTCAATACTGGAAGGAAGCTGATGGAGGACATACAAGGGAGTGCCACAAAAATGATCAGGAGGCTGGAACACCTCTGCTACAAGGACAGGCTGAGGGAGCTGGGGTTGTTCAGCCTGGAAAAGAGGAGAATCTGGGGAGACCTAATAGCAACCTTCGGGTACCTGAAAGGGACCTACAAGAAGGCTGCAGAGGGACTGCCTGCAAGGGCCTGCAGTGACAGGACGAGGACCATGGTTTGAAATGAGAGCAGAGCAGATTTAGATTGGATGTGAGGAACAAGTTCTTTCACATGAGGGTGGTGGAACACTGAAACAAGTTGCCTAGGGAGGTAGCTGAGGCCCCATCCTTGGGGATATCCAAGGTCAGGCTTGACAAGTCTCTGAGAAACTTGATCTAGGGGAGGATGGCCCTGATGACTGCAGGAGGAATCACAGAAATCACAGAAACACTGCAGCTGGAAAAGACCCTCAGGATCACCAAATCCAACCAATACCCTTACTCTGTAAGGTTCATTCTAAACCATATCCCTAAGCACCACATCCAAACGACTTTTAAACACAACTAGGGTCAGTCTGACCCCAAGCATTGGAATGCTGCACTAGATGACCTTTTGAGGTCAATTCCAACCCAAATCATTCTAGGATTCTGTGACAGCAGTAAATGAAGTCCATAAACATGCCGATGGTAATTTCTTCCATCAATCTGAAAGCAACTTGAGCTCAGAAACAGAGGCAATGCTGTGTTCATGCTTCAAACAAAACTCATTCACTCAGTCTATATTTGCTATTGTTGCTTCCTAACTTGGCTTACTGCCATAGCGCATGAAATTATACCAAACACTTGGGACAAGCCCTTAAGACAACTTATGGACAATCAGATGTGCGAGCACCATCTTGCTAATGTCAGACCTAAAGCTTAAATGTTGTCCATATTCCCCTGCTGTCATAACATGCATGGATATTCGAAAAATTTCCTTAGCTTTGATTTTTTCTTACTTAAAGCACTCGTTTCAAAGTTAAAGAGCAGAACTAGCTAGACAGAATAGTCACAGTGTCAAGGTTTCCTCACAGAAGTGAACAAAGAGCAGCAGCAAGCTAGAAAGCTCGAGGAAAAGTATAAGGAGAGAGTCTTCTTGGGGTTTTTTGACATAGAGCTGGGTGGAGTCTACCTTAGTCAATATCTGTTCTATCTTCTGAGCTTAAGCAGGTATTTTTTGATGTGACACAGGATGCAATTAACTGAAAGAAGTAAGAAAGGAAGTGTGAAGCTTTATTTTGTGTCTGCCAGAACAGTGCCTGGAACGGGGAATGATTCTCTAACATCTTCAGGTCAGAGCCACCATCATTACCACCTGCTCTGACTTGCTGGTCAGCAGAAGCTGTTGAAGACCATGCATCACTGTTGATTTCTATATCCAAATCAGATAACCTGGCTGAGTGTGCTGGTTTGAGCTAATTGGAATATTTTTTAATAGAGAAAATTGTACTATAGGCTGTGAAGGAAAACAGTGGTGATGTCTACTTCACTCAGAGGCTTGCTGCGATGTTTAGGTATAAGAAAACCAAAACAAAGAAGATAAGAGTCTCTCGAGCTGGCAGTCTGGGTCACGAGGGTTTTGCTTGCTGCTTGGGTCTTGGGCTAGCAGCTCTGGCTTCTCCTCTCAGCTGAATAACTTCACTAACCACTTTTCTTCTAATCCTCCCCAGCCGATCCTCCTTGTGCGTAAGCCAAAGCTTGGGGTAAGGTGTGGGGGTGGGGAAAAGGTGGAAGGGTGGTTGGGAGCCCCTCCTGGGGTCTCTGATTTCTGGGAGGGGTGTTGTGTGTCTGTATTACCTTAAACTTGTATATTTCTGTAAATATTCCTGTATATACTGTATATATTTGCTTGTATATTGTGCTGAGCTGTAAATATAGATTCATCTCTTAACTTCCAGCCGGCTGAGTATTAGTCTGGGTCATTTTAAAGTGTGGGGGGGCGGGGAACTCCCACACCGTCACACTGAGCTACAGCTGAGCTGGGAGAAGTCTTTTCTCAAAATCCAAGGATTTCAGGGAGCTCACAGTAGTGAGGAAACAGCAGAGATTCCAGGAAGGGGGAAGGTCAGCACAGAGCTGGAGAGTTCTGTATTGGCACAAAGAACCAGGTAAGGTCATCTGAGATTCCAGGTACAGGAGAAGAGCAGTGAACAGAGGTTGGTGTTTAGTAGAAGGACATCAACCTCTTCTCTGTCTCCAGACCAGCTCCTAGAGTATCTGGTATTCCCTGTCCTATCCTACTCCACTCCTAGGACTTCTTACTCTTCTCCCCGTCCCATAGAGGAAACACATATCCTAAGGCTCAGAACTTCACCCCTCATTCTCCCTCCTGCCCACATACTCTTTGTATTAAATAATAAAATCACCTGCATTTGATGTTTTGTAGCTAAGTGGATGCAGTATGGCACAGGAGCTGTAGGACACAAAAAAATGAGGGAATAGCTTACAAGTTCTCATCTATTCAGCATTTCAAGTGCATCCCAGGTTTAGCAGAAGATTCTAGCAGACAAAGGCTCAGACTGTTTCCATTGCATGTAACAACTTCCATATCATCTCCTTCATAAATTTAAGCCCATTTAAGAAGAAAAAGAATAATTGGGTGAGTTTGGTTCTGTTTTGTTTTTTTTTCATTCATTTCTCCTATTCAATCTGCAATGAGCGTTCTTTTCTCCTCCTCTGTTATATTAAAAAATCATTTTTCCAGGGTAAATTTACCTATAGCACATTTATCCTTCAAACACCAACACTGCCTTTTTAGTTTAAGTAGCTCTTAGTTTTTTTGTCTACTCTGTCCTCCATATTTTTTAACTATAGGTCTTGTCAATCTTTTGCTGGCCTAGAAAAAACAAGCTCTTCCACCAGCTCCCTCTTGCAAAGCAGCTCTCATTCACCTGATTATTCTTGCTGTTCTTTCCTGCATCCTTCCTGACCAAATTTAGGTTGCCAAAAAATGCAAACAGCATTCCAGATGAGGCTTTACAGAATTAACATTTCCCAGCTGATAAGCTTGTCACCAAAATCTCTATTACATCTTTAATTTCTGTGTTATTTAGTTTCTTTAAGTCAATTTTTCAAGTACTCTAGCTTTTTTGCCCTAAACCACAGCTGCTTAGGCTACGTCATTGCTAAATTCCATAGTTTCAGCTCTGCTGCTAATATTTTAAACAGTACTAGGCCTAATCACAGAATCACACAGAACAGTATGGGTTAGGAGGGACCTCCAAAGGCCATCTACTCCAATCCCCAATCCCTGAGGAAGTCCTTTAAGAACCTCCCTCCTGTCTCACAGTGCTCACTTATTCTGTCCTTCACTGTCTCTGTTTCTTCTATTCACCTTTATCTTCTTCATTTTAAGCAGTATTTTTCCATGCAGCATGCTAAAGGCTTTTAGATGAAGCTTTTAGTCCAGTTTCAGAGCAGGCATGACTGAGATCAGCAGTGTTGGAGTAAGAAAGAAGTAGCCCAATCTGTTTAAACTTAGGATGCCCTGAAAATGCAGACTCGGAACCCAGCAGATGTATAGCCAACCTGCTAGGGCTGCAACACTTTTCACATAGCCATAAGAGCAAAAAAAACTGTAGGAGGAGTAAAGTTTGTCTCCACTTCTACCTCTGCTACCCTTCTGTTATTATAGTCCCAAAGACTTGTAATTACATTTTTCTAGCTTAAAAAGCTTTGTCTCCTATCCAAGCAAGAGGAAGTTGATGGAAATTAGAATGGGAAAGTGGTCATGAATCTAGGACCTGCAACTGCTCCATTCAAGATGGAGAATATGGTGACAACACACACCTCACCCAAGCCTGACTTCTGCTCCTACCAGCAAGAGAGTGTGATGTCAAAGACACAAAAGAGCTGAACATGGCTCAGTCGACAGGCGCTTACCCTCCCCTTATGCCTCATGGTAATGGTGCACCTTCCTGAGGACAGATAAGCAAACAAAAGAGACTGTGGTCCAGTTCTGCTTTCACTGGGGATAAATTTGGAGTCACTTCACTGACGTCAGTGGAGTTATTCCAGAATGGTACCAGTGCAAAAGAGGGCAGCATCTGCTTCCTGAAAATGGATGCCATCAAGCTAATCAAAAACAACAGATGCATCAAGGAGTATGCAAGAGGAGACAGTAATGCTCCACTTTTCTTGCAAAATACCATTTAACTTATCTCCAGAGGACGTAGGAGAAGAAACCAATTTGTACTTCTGATGGTGTAAAATTCTATAAATTCTTTGAGGTGAATGGACCAATGTGTATCTACAGCACCTAAAGAGATCTGCTCCAGACATCTGCACTTACAACCCTCCTCTCTGGGTCTTGTTCTTCTCTCACAACACACTAGGGTATGCACTGCAAGGTTCTGGTAGCAGAGGGGCTACAGAGGTGACTTCTGTGAGAAACTTCCCCCATCTCCTGTAAAGCCAATGTCAGATGGGTCCAAGATGGACCAACCACTAGCCAAGGCTGAGCCGATCAACAACAGTAGTTGCACCTGTGTAATAACATATTTAGAAACAGGGAAAAGTTGCTGTGCAAAGGCTGCATCAGTCAGGAGAGATGAGAGAATATGTGAGAGAAACAACCCTGAAGATACCAAGGTCAGTGAAGAACGAGAAGGTACTCCAGACACTGGAGCAGAGATTCCTCCGCATCCTGTAGTGAAAGGCCACAGTGAGGCAGGCTGAAACCTGCAGCCCATGGAGCAAATATCCACCTGGAGCCCACGAACAATCCCATACCAGAGCAGATGATGTACCTGAGGGAGTCTGTGACTCTATGAGAAGCTCAGATTGGACCAGGCGCTTGGCAGAACCTGCAGACCCACGGAGGGAGAAGCCCATGCTGGGGTAGGTTTGCTGACAGGACTTGTGACTCCACGGGGAATCCATGCTGGAACACTCTATACTTGAAGGACTGCACCCTGTGAAAGGGATCCACACTGGAGCAGTTTGTGAAGAACTGCAGCCTGATGAAAACAGGACCTCAAGAAAAGAACAAACAAAAATAAGCATTTTAACAAACAGTACAGAAGACTGAAGCTGGAGCCCAATGTAAACCAAGGTACTTGTATTAAATGGAATTTTGCCAACTTGAATCAGCAGATGGTGATGATCTGGCTCATACTATAATTTTATAGTTTATAATTATCTTTCTTTCTTCACCTAGAATCAGATTCTCCCTTTAGGTTGCAAATCTTAATTAGGAAATTCTTCCTCATTAGTTGCAAGAAACTCTTTTAGTTGTTAATTTCACAGAAGAAAAAGAAACCTTACCTCTTTCTGCTATGGTAGCAGATACTGGAGTTGTTTGTTCCTTTGCTTTTAGAGTTGATGATGATCTTTCCATCGCTTCAATCCCTACTCTGTCTCTTGCTGCCCTGAATTTCCTTTATACTCATTTTGTCTCTATATGGATCCCTGTACACTTGAATGAGGAGGCCTATGACAGAATACCAAGTCTGGTCACCTTCACTCCCACAGTTGCCGTAGCAGTGACTTTTTATCCATGAAAGCTGGATCAAAAGCAACAGGCTCAACCCAGAAAATGGCTCAGAAATCCTAAATTGCCACATTTTCCAAACAAGAGCAGAAAAGGAATTTCATCTTGGAGAAAAGTGCAGGAATCCACTGGTAATGTAGACTCTGAAATATTGCAAAACAGCTCTTCAAGCCTTTCATGCTTAGATGACTGATGAATTGCTGATAAAAAAGCCATGTCCTTAATGGAATTCTTCCTTTCTTTCCTTTCCTACATCCAACAAGACAATTTCTGCCCTGTTCTGCTCTGGTGCAAAACACCATGTGGGAAATTTTTCTGGCGAACTGATTGTCACGGAAAAGCCAGAGGTTCAGGAAGGAGCAATAGTCTCTTCTACAGCAAAACTACATTTGGGTTGGGTTTTTTTTTAATGTGAAGCTTTAGCTCTTATTCCTTGTCACCAGGCACCCCAATGACACTACATTCACAGACCAGTTGTCCCTCAGATGCTTGACTGTGGGTGCTTAGATTGTCCTTCACACACTCCCCATCTCCCTGTGTGCAAGGATATACAGACAAAATATCTCATCTCCTGTTTTGCACTTTCTGCTTTCAAATTATGGCAACTGTTTTCCTTGAGCTGGACAGGACAGTTGTACATGACATAAGGGGATGGGATTATCTTCAGGAAGCTGTAAATATGAGGTACTAATAGCTGAGAAGTGAAAATATTCAACGAGTGCTTTTGCTTGTAGCCAAAGTCACCGAGTAGAGAGGAACAGTCTGGGAGGTTGTTATGGAAACAAGTCCCTGGAGGTGCCTACTTTCCTTCACAAGGATGTGCTCTGCCTTCAAAAGGAAAGAGCTAGACAGATTTGTATTTTGAATATCCAGGAGCGAGTGCCAAATGCTGAGAACTTGAGGTAAGATTTTTGAGAGCATCTCCGCGATTTGGTGACATGAGTCCTCTCTAAAGTCAATGCCATGGATGCCACTTCAGTCACTTGAAAAAAAATCTGAAGCCTCCTTACCAAAAAGCGTCAGATTTCAAGTTCTATAATGTATAGTGGGACTTCACTGCCTTGCTTTTCAAGGAGATGCTCGGAGAAGAATTTACATGCCTAAACATAAGTCTCTCGGTTACATCTCCCAAGCTTCTGCTGGCTTATTTTATGCTTCTTTTAGCTCTACTGCAGAAAACCCAGGAGGAGCAACCACCACTCCCGTTTTACAAATTTTCATTTCCACTTGCTTTTGACAGCTGGAAAATGTGGATTGCAAAAACTGCACAAACGTGTTTGCAGCAAGGTTCCTTCACAACAGCGCTCAGGGTATGCACGTGCATGTGTACACGTGCCTGTGTCCAGGCAGCGCTCCAGCAAGAGGCTCACAGCTGAACTTCCACCTGAGAGCAGGACGTCTCTTTAAAACAACATCTTTACAAGGCATACTGGGCCACCAATCATGTCTCAAACTGTTTTGGTTTGGTTTAGGTTTTTTTTTGTTTTTTTTTT
>VWYK01101791.1:13481-37519 GCA_013399775.1 Semnornis frantzii
TTTTTTTTTTTTTTTTTTTTTTTTTTTGGGGGGGGGGGTTGGGTTTGGGTTTTTTTTGGTTTTGTGCCACATATTCCTCGCCCAGCTGGGAGAACAACCTGTTCTGAGCAAGCAGGGCTTCTGCATGGAGGGGGCAATGGGGTCAGGCCCAAGGGAAGAAACAAGTGCGGGAACTTTCTGACATAGGTTCAGTGTGCCTCATGCTTCCTCCTGAACTTGTGCTTAACCTGAGGTTTTTATATCTTACTTTGGGGAAACTTTGATCAGCTGATACAGTCAGGCATAAAATAACCCCAAACATGGGCATCCTGCTAGGAGACAGCACCAGCCTTCAAACACCCCTTGTACACATCAGCTTCTCTTGCTAGTTTCTAGCACATCTGCTAAAGCAACACAAAATCTGAGAGTGACTCTCTTGTGCCTACATAAAAGATTTCGTTCTAGTGACCCTGGAACACAACTAAGAACAACAGCAGCTTTTTACTTAAGTAACTAAATGACCAAGACAACTTTACACACAAAGTCAACAGAGATGCCACAAACTGATCCTTCCTCAATCCCACTTACTTCACCAGGATTTCTTACTCACTGCCTAGTTACGTGCTCCAAGGGATGCAGAGTGGCTCCCAAGGTCCAGACAGGCATTTGCTTCAGTTCCCATAAATCAATTATGTTCAGTTCCCATAAATCAAATAGGCACCTATGCATTCAGGCAAACCCCTATCAGCTATAGAGCCCTCACCCCAGCACACTTGTTTCTCCCAGAGTGACCTGCAGCAACCAAGACAAGTGGTATTTTACTATGGATTTCAGCAAGAGGGAAAGCAGAGATTTTAGTGTAATGGTTGTGCACTGAACCCAAGGGAGATCCCTGTACATTAGAAACCTTTGAGAAGACAACAGGACTCTGGAGAAATGCAGCAGTTAGGATTTACACAAACATCTTCTACTGTATGACAAGGGCCCAGATGGGGAGAGGTCACAATAAAAGCACTATAGGCATGGAGCCAGATCTCATGACAATGAAAAGCAAATCGATCAGCAAAGATGCAAACACACCCCATCTCACAACCAGTTCTGTAGCCAGTTCTGTCTGTATTAAAGCTAAGAATGCTGAAGACATGTACCTTATGGTTCATAAAAGCATTATATATATATATATATATATAAATAAAATATATTCATTTTGCATCTTGCTGTTATGCCTGCTTTATGTATTACATGTGTCACAAGCAATACGTAGTACATTCTAATATGCGTATCACACAGCACGATGCAAGGCATTAATGGTTGCCTTTGTTTTCCTATACATGCACACATGTGAATGCAGAGAACACACTTGGATTTAAAAAACAGGAAATACTTTTCCTTGCAGGAAAATCTACCAATAGAATCTGAAAGCATCCATTTCCCCTAGTCGCAGACTGGCAGCATTTGAAACATTTTCAAGCTAGATGTAAGGCAGATCTGATTTAAAAAAAAAAAAAAAAATTAAATTATCTGGGAAGCAAGATGTGCATACTTCTGGTCCCTGGGAAAACCCAGCACTGCAGGCCAAACTGTGCATTTTGCATTGCTAGCATGAACTGCTCTCAGAAAATTCAGAGCACACATATGACATTTCTGTGTCTTCTATCTCAAACAAAACACATTGCTGTGTCTTCTATCCACGAAATACCAAGAACTGGCTACATCAGTGGTACAGAAAAGCACCTCTTCAAGGTTAACTGTTGCTCCTCTCATTTGAAAGGCCTGGGGGACGCTATTGGGATTTGTGCAGATGGCTTAGGAAAGCTTGTACCTCTTCCAGTCTAAACTCCAAATGCTGACACGTTTACCATGGGGCAATTCATGCCTGTGCCCTGCTAAATCAGTGCAATTTTCAGACAGCACCGAGTGCAGCTGTCTGTGGTCAGGGGTCTTCAGCAGCGTCCACAAAATACTGAGAACAAAACTTTCCTCAGCTATAGAAATGCTTCAGCACAAATGCAGTGGAGTCAATTGCTCTCACATGCCTGCATACAGAACTGGATATCTGAAGCATGAAGAACGTTTCGTTAAATGCTACTATGCAGAGACGGACTGCAGAGATAACAGAAGATTTTACTCCAATGTGCCTTGCATCAGAAGGCACCATTCTGAAGATTAAGCTGGTACAATGAAAGCCAGTTAACATCAGGGCACCGGCAGAAGTAAGACTGAAATAAGCTCAAAGAACAGAGAAACTTCATCAAGCCTGTTGCTTTCTACAAGCCTGAGTTTGGTAAATGGTATATGGTCACAAGCAGCAAAGAGCTGAACTATGCACCTTATTTGAAACACAAACCGAGAGGCTCTTTAGCATGTCTAAGGCTGTGAAGAAGACAGGCAGGCAGGCATCTGCTTGCCGACTTTCTCCTGCAGCTGCAGAATTCACTGAGATGCTGGCTACAGCGTTTCCATAATTCAAAGGCAATGGCATAGCAGGCGTGACTGATTACAGAGCTAAGGGCACTGCGATGTACACGAACTAAGGGCACAGCTTGAGCCAGATGTTTGTAGCCCCTCTGTTTACTCCCTGCTGAATCCTTCCGCTGAAGTAGTGGCATGGGCTTCTCCATTAGTGGAGTAGAAAGGCTAAGTTTCAGAGCAAATACTGGCTTAAAGCAGTCTTCCAAAACAAGACAAAGAAATTCACAGGGATGACAGCAAGCATTCCACGGAAAAAAAAGCAAGAACATTTCCGGCTGTACACGGTAATGAGAAACAGCAAATCAGGGCAGAAGAGCCCATTATCACCACAATCACTCTGTTAACGTATCACAATTCACAGTCTGGCATGTAAATGCTGAACAGATCCAGCTGCTAGTAGGAAGACGGCTGTGCAGCAGCTTGCAGCTCTGTGCCTGGACTCAGCGTAACAAATCTGATCACACTTCGGTCAGCATTTTCTTCTCTTTATAACCTTGGTTGTTGGGAGGAATGAAATTGGAGTATTTCATGGACTCCAGATCTTCTGCTTCCAGGAATTCAGATTTGCTGAGGGATTGGTTACTGTCCCCCTTCTTGGGCTCAGAGAAGGGTGACTGCTGCTGGCCACAGGTGACGTGGGTGTACTGGCACTGCTCTTCATGATCAGTCTCTCGGTGGTAGAAGTAGTTGAAGTTGGACACAATGACAGGGACAGGCAAGGCAATGGTAAGCACACCCGCGATGGCACACAAGGAACCCACAATCTTGCCACCAATTGTCATGGGATACATGTCCCCATAGCCCACGGTGGTCATGGACACCACCGCCCACCAAAAAGCATCAGGGATGCTAGTAAACAGGGAGTCCGGGTCATCAGTCTCTGCAAAGTAGACAGCACTAGAGAAGAGGATCACCCCAATGAAGAGGAAGAAGATCAGGAGGCCCAGTTCCCTCATGCTGGCCTGAAGAGTCTTCCCCAAGATCTGCAGCCCCTTGGAGTGTCTGGAGAGTTTGAAGATCCTGAAGACCCTGACCAGGCGAATGACTCTGAGGATGGCCAGGGACATGGCCTGCTGCTGGCCCCCATTGTTGCTGCTGCTGCCGGGCTGCTGCTTCTGCTGCTGCTGCTGTGCCAGCTCGGTGCCCAGGGTGATGAAGTAGGGGATGATGGCCACAATGTCAATGATGTTCATGATGTTGCGCGAGAACTCGGGCTTACTGGGGCAGGCGAAGAAGCGGACAAGGAGCTCAAAGGAGAACCAGATGATGCATAAGGTCTCTATGAGGAAGAATGGGTCGGTAAAGAAGGGGCCGGCGCCGGCGGCGGGGTGCAGGGGCGGTGGAGTCCCACTCGGAGGCGATGGTGGTGGCGGCAGCAGCAGCGCCTCGTCGCCCAGCGGCGCCGCCTCCCCAAAGTCAGCCTGGGTGCCCTTGGGCTCTTGTCGAAACTCAGGAAGGGTCTCCAGGCAGAAGATGACGATGGAGATGAGGATGACGAGCACGGAGACGATGGCGATGGCCCTGGCCGGCCCGGAGCTCTCAGGGTACTCAAAGAGCAGCCAGACCTGGCGCTGGAAGTGGTGCTGGGGCAGGGGCTTCTCTTCTTCTGGAATAAAGCCCTCGTCTTCCCGGAAGGTTTCGATGGCCTCCTGGCCCAACTGGTAGAAGCGAATCTCCTCCAGGAAGATGTCAAGAGGCACATGGACCGGCCGGCGGAGGCGCCCCCCGGACTGGTAGTAGTAGAGAATGGCGTCGAAGCTGGGCCGGTTGCGGTCGAAGAAGTACTCGTTGCGGAGCGGGTCGAAATAGCGGACCCGGCGACTGGGGTCGCCCAGCAGCGTGTCGGGGAAAATGGAGAGTGTCCGCAGCTGCGTCTCGAACCGCAGCCCGGAAATGTTGATCACCAGCCGCTCACTGCTGCAGCAGCTGCCGCCGCTCCGCTCCTCACCCGGNGCTCTGCCCGGCGCCTGGGCACCGCGCTGCTGCACGGCGCGCCCCGCTCTGCCCTCCCCGCCGCGTACACACACACGGGAGGGGGGAAAACGGAGAGGAAAGGGAAGGGTGCGAGCACAGGCACACGCACACACGCGATTCCACAAAGAGACTGGGGGACACGGACACAGGCGCCCGTGAGCAGAGGCACACACAGACAGACTCAGGCCGATAGAAGCAGCAGCCCCACGGACGCGCTTAGATCCAAGCAGATGCCCGCTCCCACGTATCCAGACACATGCACACACCCATGGACGTGCGCGAAGGCTTGAGCTCGTCCCCCCGCCGCAGCAGCCTCAGCTCAGGGGCGTCCGGCTTTTGGGAGAGGTAGCCCCCGAGAGGATCCCGCTACCAGCTGCAATTCTCTGGCCAGGAGCTTCGCGACAGCTTTCCCAAGAGGTGGCACCGCCCCAGCCCTTCTTTTCTCCCACCCTTCCAGGATGAAAACTTGCCCCTGCCTCCTTCAGTCAAAATCCTGACGAGGACAGTCACACGCCACTGGCTCCGGTCAATGCTTGGAGCTCAGCAGTGGGACTCGGGAGACGTCGGTGTTGTTCCTGTCCCTGCCGCAGGCTGTAGTTGACCTTGAGCTAGTCGCTCCATGCCTGTGGCTCGCGGACCACCGTTTATAAATGTCATTGCCATGGATGCAAGCACGGTAATGCCATCGGATCATCCACATATGGAGACAACCTGTCACGCGGTGAACAGTGCAACTGGGGAAGGGTGCAAGTAAATACAGTTTCTCTCCTCTCATTTGCGGTGGATAGAGCTTGCCTCTTCTATCAGGTACTAAGTAGGTGAGCTTGCTCATTTTTGTGTTTTACCCACCACGCACTCAGCACTTAGTCTCCCTGAGAGCCAAAACTGCATTTCACAGACAGGCTACCAGTTCTTTTGGCTTTAGAAACCTGTGGCTTGCTACAGCTCTGCCATTCTTGGCATCTGAAAGCACAGAGAAACCCATGACAGTGTACTTTCTGCCTCTGAAAATGGGGCTAACAGGTGAAGCTGCTTTCATCCTTTCAGGACAAAAATCTTTCATTCCCTTGAAAGCCTTTTGTCAGCAGTAAATATTATTAACCAGGCTTTTATCATCATAGCATCCAATGCCTCTTGCTGGCTGTGAGCCATATGCTTAGCCTACACTATCTCTTAGCAGCACACACCTAGAAGAAAACGTTCCCCCGTTCACCTCTCCTCCCAATTCCTCTCTAACTAGCTGGAAATACTCAGTTAATTCAGGCTCTGGACATTTTGACTGGCTGTCTGTGGCTGCCTTGATTGGCTGTGTCTTCAGGAAGGAGCTAAATAGGATTTAAACGTCCCTTAATCCTTTCTATCTTTCTCACTCATTAGCACTGAAGATGGCTGTTGCAGAAGGAAGCCCATTTTTCCATTTATATGAAGATGGCTGTCACATGAGGAGGCACATTTTTCTTCATCTTATACATAATTAGGGTATGGCAGCCAGATGAAAAATACTTTGTGCGCGAATACACCTTTTCTTAAAAAAAAAATTAAAAAAAAATCAGTGTTTAGCTTTGTTATAGTAAATTGCTTCTTGCTGATTCCTTCTTTGTTTATTTGTTTTTCCCAGCTATTATGATGAATTATTCATTCACAGGATTATTTGAAACATAATTATGATTTGTTCATTCACATGGTTAGCTGTTGAGAAAAACATCTTTCAAGAATGATGGAAAAGCTCCTGAGGTTTATAAGAGGATCTAGGGCATGTCTACATTGCAATCACTGCTTTGATAGGGCTCATCCTGTACTGGGTGTAAACGAGGAAGCTTCAAGCAGTGTAGCAGACCCAGCGTGGAGCTCCACAATGGTTTGCAGGACGATTTCCCAGCCCACACAGACATTTTGTGCTGCCACAGCTCTGGTTTTCACATTACCTGAGCTATAACCAAGGTGCCTACATGCAGGCTGCAGTCCCATCCCGCCACATCTGCGTGCTGTGCTTACCTCCTACCACAGTCCATCTCTCAATAGACACCACCTGTACTGGCTTCTGAAAGCCCTAAAGAAGTCACTGTATTTCCTTCTGTGCTGCACCTCAGACTCAGTATTAAACCCATGAGCCTTTGCAACCTGCAGCTGAACTCTTTTTAGCACACAGCCTGTTCCCAACTTGATCCACACTATGCTGCCTCTGCAGCCGCACCCGTCACTTCTATATTAAGAGGCAATGCCAACTGCCACCATTCAGCCTCCATGTGGATCTTGCTTGGCCAGCATCTTTCAACAGCACACAATTTTCAAAGCTGGAGAGCAACAGCAAGGATGATCACAAAATCACAGAATTACTGATGCTGGAATAGACTTCTGAGATTATCGAGTCCAGTCTTATGACCTAACACCACCACATCAACTAGGCCATGGCACTAAGTGCCATATCCAATCCTTCCTTAAATGCCTCCAGGGATGGAGACTCCACCACATCCCTGGGCAGTCCATTCCAGTGCCTTATCACCCTTTCCCTGAGGATGTGCTTCCCAACATCCAACCTAAAACTCTCATGGTGCAGCTTCAGGCCATGCCCTCTTGTCTTGTCACAAGTTCTCTGGGAGCAGAGCCTGACCTCCACCTGACTACAGCTTCCCTTCAGGTAGTTGTAGAGTATGACAAAGTTCCCTAAAGTCTTCAATGCATCAACAGAGTAAACAGACTGAAAAAGTAAAAAGTAAACAGACTGAAAAAAAGTAAACAGAGAAGTAAATTTTTTTGCAATCCTCTTACCTGCTCCATCCTCTCTATTCTTTTAGTGCTTGACACATCTGGTGGCATCACTGATGTGTAAGACAGGTTGAACAGCTTCAGCTTTTGGCCAGTTCAAACCTTTTGGTCAAACATTTCAGTGGCAGATCCAGACATGTCAGGGAGGGACAAGAGGTGAATCCCAAAGCAGCCCTCCAGAAAGTCACAGAGCAGTACCGTAACACTCTCTACAGAGTGATTTGGGTTCTAGATCTGAAACCAACCCCACAAGGCTAATGCTGCCTAAAGCTGCCACTAAGTTGCTCTTTGAGACAGTGGATACATTCACATCTCCAAAACTCAGAGATGGCACATTGGTATGGTTCAAGAGTTTGGGATGACCACGTCCTCCCCAGACACTAATGCCAAGGTGCACAAGAGACCCTTCAAGGGACACATGGAAAAAGTTGTTGCTGGCTCTAGCACAGTAGGATGCCTGATTCTGGGCTCTCAGTCTACTTCAGAAACTGGCAGAACATTGCACTCTGCCAAGCCTGGCTCTTACAGACATGGGTCAAACTGGGGCACACAGCTTCAACAAACCAAACAGTTCCTTATGCACCCCTGAATGTGAGTCAGTACATTGGGTAACACCATAACCTGTTGGATTCCTTTTAGCTCCCTGTTGCTAGATTTGTTCTGCTCAGCACTGCGTCTGCCACAGAACTGTAGGCATGTAGCATTTTCTCAGCGAAGCCAAACTAAGAGGCCCTCAAGGGTAAGCACTGAAAAGCTAAGATATCCCAAGTGGGTATCTAGGTTCGTTTGTAGCATGTGCAGAACTTCTTGTCCACTTCCTGCCTTTCTGGGTTTCCTGGTCACTCCATCTTCTCCTGAACTTTTTCAGGAGTGGGGTTTTTCAGCTTGGAGAAGAGGAGGTTCTGGGGAGACCTAATCGTGACCTTCCAATACCTGAAGTGGGCTTCAAGAAAGATGGAGGGGTACTGTTGGCAAAGGCCTGCAGTGACAGGACAAGGGCTTCAAACTACAGAAGAGCAAGTTTAGATTGGATGTTAGAATTTTTTTACTATGAGGGTTGAGGAACTGTGGGACGGGTTGACCAGGGAGGTAGCTGAGACCTCATCCCTGGAGACATTCAAGGTGAGGCTGAACAGGGCTCTGGGCAACCTGATCTGGTGAAGGATGTCCCTGCTTACTGCAGAGGAGGTTAGACTAGATGACACTTGGAGGTCACTTCCAACCCAGACCATTCTATGATTCTATGAATTTGTGTACCTGCAGACCTCAGAGAATCAGATGGCATTTGACAATACCCGTGTACCATCGCTCTTCAGTTTCCATTATTGCCACGATGGGCAGCAATAATGATACATTTCCCAATTTTGCCGAGATAGAAGCAACTCTGACTATTTTCTGATAGAAAAGCACCTATCCTAGCTCTCTGAGCTGGTGTCTCCGTCTTCCATATGAAATTCCCTTCTTTCCCCACTAGTTACACAGTTGAAGAAAAGGCAGCAATCTCAGTAGAGATGTTATTATACACTACAACATCAGCTGCAGCACAATGAATTCACACGTGTGCACACACAGAGAATATATCTGTTTCCAAGAGACTTTAGAGATCCAACCTTCAATCCAGCACTAAACCATGTCCCTAAGCACCATGTCCACAACACTGCTTGAACACCCCTAGGGGTGATGACTGGACAGACAATTCCAATTTTTGAGAACCCTCTCTGTGAAGAAATGTTTCCTAATATCCAACCTGAATCTCCTCTGGCACAGCTTGGAAACATTTACTCTGGTCCTGTCACTTGCTGCAAAGGAGAAGAGGCTGCCCCCTCCTTGGTCCAACCTCCTTTCAGGTAGTTGTAGAGAGCAGTGAGGTCTCCCATTAGCCTCTTCTTCTTCAGACTGAACACCCCCAGCTCCCTCGGATGCTCCTCACAGCCCAGCCTTGCTGCCCTTCTCTGGACACACTCCAGCCCCTCAATGTCCTTCCTGTAGTGAGGGGCCCAGAACTGAACACAACACCCGAGGTGTTACCTCACCAGCACTGAGCACAGGGGGCTGATCACCTCCTGTCCCTGCTGGCCACAGGGGATGGACACAAGCCAGGATGCCATTGGCTTTTTGACCACCTGGGCACACTGTCGACTCATATTCAATTGACTGTCGCCAATGTCCCCAGGTCCCTTTCCAAGTTGCAGCTTTGCAGTCACACATCCCTGAGCCTGTAGCTTAGCATAGGGTGCTTGCAACCCAAGCACAGTACCTGGCTGACACCTTGAATGAAGTGTCTCCTGGTACCATTAAGGTTACAGCTGCAATTTCACAACAAAGCATCTGCACATTCCAGTACTTTCACATCTGTGAAATACTACACAGACTGTGTCTATACTATGCTTTGGGTAGGATCCTTGTGCCACCTTTAACTAGTGGAGGAGGAATTGCACTTCCATGAGAAGCTGAATAGTACAGCCTCATTCACTGTATCACCCAGGTCTGTTCCCTGAGCTCCATCTTTGCTGTGTGTTGAATAAGGACCAGTTCTTTTACTGGTAAAAATATACCACTGTATAACTAAAAATGATGTCACAATACTCAAATATAAGGGAGAAAGGCAAGGCTAAGTGGATTGTACCAGAAACTTCCATGCTAGCCTTTCCTAGCTGTGTTTGCCTTGGGCTTTCAAGAAAACAAAACTGAAACCAAATTCCCCCAAACTTATTCTACAGATGAGTAGCTTTCAAGAGAACTGAACCAAACCAAACCAGAAACCTACAAAAAACCCCAAACCCAATCAAAACCCAGAAGAACCCAAAGAAGCAAACAAAACAAATAAACCAAAACAAAACAAACACCCACCCAGAAAACCCAACGCAAACCAAAAAGGGCCCAAACAAACAAAACAAATAAACCAAACCAGGCCAAAACAGAAGTGGCGAAGAAAGAAACAAAAAACTGTTGAAAATAAACTCCTCAAATTTTTATCCAACAGATGAGTAACTTTTAAACCTTTTTTGAACCTTCATTTCCAACCCCCTGAAGAGTTTCCATGCAAACCTGTGTTTTGTTTTGGTTTTGTTTTTTTCCTTGGATGCCTTTCATAGAAAGACTCCTTAGAAGTAATTCAGGGACACTGGGGCTGTATTTATCACAGGATGAAAAGTACACTGGCCTGCCAGGTGGTCACAATTTTGTACTCACAACACAACCCTATGCTGTGTAAGCACATGAATGAGTGGGTTAGAAGACAGTATGCATTATGTGGACCCATCACCAGAAAAAGAAGGATTTTGCAGCTGTTTGCTAGGAAGCTTAGAATTACTGAGGCATGCAAACACTCTCTAACTTCAGGTTCTGCAGTATCTGTCCACCCTTCCTCTGGACTTTGTCTTCTTTTGGCTCTATTCAACTATTTTTGCTTCACCATTCAATTTCCACTCCTTAACTGATTTCTGTCCTACAGTCTCTGAGCTGGTCCAAGTGTTTATCCTGTCGCCCAGTGCCTTGGGTACTGCCTATGTTCCATCCTCCTGTTCCCACCTTCTGTCCCAACCCTTTCAGTTCACTGTTGTATCCTTCCTCATTTCCCAGCCCCCTTTGCTCCTATTCCTTCTCTCTTAAGTTTGGCTCAGTTCCCCATATCTCAAATACTTCCACAGAGCCACCCTTCCATGCAGGAGAAGGGCATTATTGCCAAGACAGCAAGCAGTTCTTTGAACTTGTGGCATTTGGAACATCTCCATTTGTGTGTAAGGGATATTTTCAGCCCTTTTTGTTATTCTGAATACATAGTGAGGACAATTATTTTAGCTCAGGTACACAAAGCCCTTGCTAGGAGTCCTGGATAAGGTCAGATTACACATGATGCCAGTGATACCTCTCCTGCTTTTTAGCGGATGGTGTTTGCAACAGAAAAAATAAAAAAAAGTACAGTGTTTGTAGGTATATAATGGACTGGAGGTTTGAGAGAGAGCAGTATCATACTAAACAACAACACTCATTATCAAGCTAATTTTAACAGAGTAGGAAGAAGTATCTGTATGTTGGAAAAAAGAAATAAGTGACATTGCCTTTTTAAGAGATCATGTAACTTGCTCCTAAGTGGTCCAGTTAACAGTCCGACTCAATGCCTTGTACTGGATGTAAGGGCATGTGGAAGGAGAAAGAATCTGCTACATTAAGGTAATCCAATCAAGGACCTTTCACTGCAAAGGTAATAATAAAGGGGAAGAGAGAAAGAAACACACACAGAGAAACAAATCTGGTAGCTGAGAGGTAATGGAAGCAATGACAAACAGTAAAATCTTCTACTGCCAGTAAGAAACTCCGGGCCATTAAGAAACTCCAGACAGAGTTTTGGAGAGGGCCGGACTGGAGTTTGTAATGATGCATAAGAAAGGGGCAACAAGAGGAACAGAAGGAGCTAGGATATTCAAGAGGGACCTGCAGGACTGTACAGAACTTGTTTAGGAACATTCAGAGAAATAGAGGTAGGCAGAGAGGAGAGGGTCTAACAAGGCATGGTCCTGTGTGCGCAGTTGCTGATGGTGTGGAAGGACTTGTCTGACCCAGCCCTGTCTTTGATCACTGCAGCCTGTCCTGGTTTGTCACTAAACTCTTCCTTCACTATCTCTCCCTGCAATCTCACTCCCTGACCCTTGTCTGTCAATGTTGTAGGGACAAGGTTTCAACAACCATGAGCACCTTCTTAGGGGATTTGGTGCTGGCTCTAGGATCAGAAGGGGAACACCAAGACCCTGGGCGGTCGTGCCTCACCCTCAGGCGGGTGAGAGTCTCAGCCTATCCCCTGGATTAGTATCAGTGTCTGTGTGCCCTGGGTACAGATGATGGGGGAAGAAAGTGAGTTGAGGGCTCAGAGGAAGCAGCTGCAGCTGGACAATGTGTCACAGCTCATGTGCTGAGTGTTGCAGGGAGAGTGCTTGTGTCTTCCCCCAGCCTCAGCTGTGTGGGCCATTCATGTGCAACTTACTAGCAAGCTCCAATCTGCACTAGCCAGTAAGTAGGAGGTCCTGGATCTGGTATCAGGTGGGTTTGGTATCTATGTTGGTATTTGTAGGAGTCCTTTAAGTGTGGGATACCTGTAAGATGAGTGTGTGTCTACTTGCTAGAAGGCATTGCTGGTGAGTAGGGAACTTGGCGGACAGATAGGAGGGGCTAGGATCTAAAGCAAGTGTATTGGATGAGCAAAGAGGCTGGACTGGAACTTGGGGAACTTGTGGGTGTGTGAGTGTGAATTTTTGAGCTTGGAAGATGTTGAGGCACTTAGTGCCATGGTTTAGTTAATTAGAAGGTGTTAGGTGATAGGTTGTACTCAGTGATCTCGAAGGTCCTTTCCAGCCTGGTTAATTCTGTGAGTCTGTGTGATTCTGTGATTCTGTGCATTTGTTTTCAGTAGTGAACTTCAATCCTGAGCAGCTGGAGTGGTGCAAGACAACTTATCTGCCTATAGATGTGTTTTACATCAGTCCTGGTAGCATCACATAGGGGTGCTGGGAAAGGCAGTGCTTTGTGGCAATCTGTGTAGCTGTGTCACTGTGTGTCTATCCTTAGGTACCTACTCAGCCTTGCTGAGGCTCAGCCTGCAAATGGAAGAACGGTAACCATGTCCACTTGCCCAGGATGAAGAGACCTTTGGGTCTCTGGAAACCTGGAGCTGAGCTCAAGCATCCAGACAGGAATAATTGTTGAGCCCTGGAGCTGCTGGAGATGGAGGCCACTTAGCACATCCTCTAAGACCCATTCCTGAGAGCTTAGGGGCACGAAATGGGGTTTTCACTGAGGGCATCTCCACAGACATATACAGGTGCTGTAAACAAATCCCAAAAGCGGAACCAAATTCTTCAGTTTCCTGTGGAAACCTACTACATTTAAACTTGTTGCAAGTTATAAAACTGTACCATGCCGCCTCCTTTATTTTGTGCCACCCTTGCATGTCACTACTGAGAGAGGATTAAGATTTTATTGATATTTGTGTAGTTCTATTGTGAGAGGAATCACTGTCCCCAAGGTAAGCCCTCCACACTGTCTATCCACACACGCAGTGCTGTGAGGAATATCCTGCCTGCACGAAGACCTTCCCCTTCCAGCATGGTTCCATGCAACTCATGTCTCCCCCTAATGGCATGTCCCTTCTGTCTTCATCCTATTGCTTGCTAACACCTCTGTGCATGGTAAATACTGTGTCTCTCAGCCCCACATCTGTCCTGATATGTAAGGCACCTTCACTACCTTCTCTTTGACTGGAGGGTCTCTATAAGTGTCATCCCTCCTTCCATCTCTCTCACTAAGGTATTGTCAGTGTAGGCAGCAGACTGCCCAGTTGCTTTCAGAGGGAAAGCAGAAGAGAATATTGCTCCCTGGAGCCACACAGCTCTTTCTTTGTGCTTTCCCTGCTCATCCCAATCCCACCTGTGAAGAGGAAGGGAAGAATTTGGGCTTTGTATGACTTATAATTGCCCTTCACAAGAATCTTTGCTGCCCCTTGCATGGAAATTATGAAACTTTTGGAGTTTTTCTGGCCAAAAGTGTCAGCACCCATGAATCACAGAATCACAGATACATTCATGTTGTAAAAGCCCTTCAGGATCATCAAGTCCAACTGTTATCTCTACTCTAAAAAGTTCACCTTTAAACTGTGTCCTCAAGCACCACAAGCAAACGATTTTAAACACATCCAGGGTTGGTGACTCAACCACCTCCCTGGGTAGCCCATTCCAACACCTGATAATGAAGCCAATGAAGCCAAAGCTGGCAGCACTGTGTTCCTTCTCTCATCTTAGTCTGCCTCTCCCTTGATTCCACTTTATAGAATCACAGAATGGTTTGCTTTGGAAGGGACCTCCAAAGGTCATTTACTTCAACTCCCTCTGCAGTTAGCGGGGGCATCCACAACTGGAACAGGTTGCCCAGAGTCCTGTTGAGACTGATCTTGACTATGTCCAAGGATGGAACCTCCACTACATCCCTGGGCAGTCTGTTCCAGTGTTCCAGCCACCCTGGTGCTAAACTAGCTCCTAAGAGTAGAGAAGCCTACTGTTCTCTAGTTTGAAACCATTACCCCCATGTCCAGTCACTACAAGCCATTGGAAAAAGTCTCTCTCCAATCTTCTTGCAAGCTCCACCTCAGGTACCGGAAGGTCGCTATTAGATCTTCCTGGAACCTTCTCTTCTCAACCCCAGGTCTCTCAGCCTGTACTTGTAGTGGCAGAGGCGCTCCAGCCCCCTGATCATTTTCATGGCCCTCCTCTGGACCTGCTCCATCAGGTCCACGTTCTTCCTGCATTGAGGGCTCCAGAACTGGACACAGTACTCCAGGTGAGGTCTTACTGGAGCAGAGCAAAGTGGCAGAATCACCTCTCTCCATGCACTTCTACACCAGCCACAAACACTTCCTGAGTGTCCTACCTGTGGGAATGGACAGCACTAGAGAAACAGATCTCATGTCCAACACCTGTTATCTCATTCATACTGCACAGACAGAATCAGCAAGGTGTAGGTCTTGGTTAACCAGTACAGCCTCTCCCACTGACATGGAAACATCTAGTCTTAGTGCAAATAGATCCTCAGAGATTTTGGTAGGAATCCTCTAAGTCTCTAAGGAAATACATGTTGAAGGGATGCATAGAGCAGGTTCCTTCAAGGACAGCAAAAAGCACGCCATGACATCAGGACAGCCTCCCAGCCAAATTTTCCATCCATCTCTGCTCAAAAAGTGGGAAAGCTTTGCAGCAGAATGAGTGTAATAATTTTTGACAGGCAAAGCAAAAAATTTTCCCCCAACTTCGTTTTGGAGGTGGCCAAATAATTTTCTTTCCCCTTTTGTTTGCTTTAGCAGAAGCTTTAAAAACAAACAAACAAACAAGCAAGCAAATTAGCTCCAAGGTAGACAACCAACATGAAATCACGTTATTGGAACAGTCTTAAGATCAAGAAGAATCCCTCTAGTTGGAGCAGAGAGGGCTTTACCAATTTCTTTAAGTATGATCATTATGCTTAGTGACAGCGTTTGGCAACTCTTTGTACTGAATATGGGCCAAACAGACACTGAACTCTATGAAAACCCAAGAGGAAGTTGATGTACAAAAACCAGCACAAAGGCTAATTCTGTTCACACAGCCCCTTCCATCTTAATTTCTATAAAGAATAGAAATCACTTCCCCTCTTTTTGACAACTGGAACAAGATGGAAAAGATGCTCTTTGAACATAAAGGAATAGAAAACAGATGTAAGCATCAGTCTTCTATCATAAGCCATCCCTTCTCCTGGGTGAAAACTGCTGGAAATCAGTGTGGCATTGCAGAGAAGCTGAAAAAGGGTCACTGGTGAGATGAGGATGAGGTATCTGGTAGAAATTGCCCATGCAAAATCACCTCTGCTCACTCTTGGGTTTTCTGGAAATCCCTGAAGATCCGCAGGCTTTCAGATTTCAGGGCAATGGGATTGGGCTCCATAACTGCATATGCAGAACCCACAAACGTCCTCAATGTAGGATGAATCTGTGAAGTTTTTTCACTGAACAAAATACTCAACCAGGATAGACAGAAAAGTAGTAGCATACTTTTCCTACCATGAAATTAATAATTCCCACTTCAGAATCTAATAGGAATAAATTTTGCATTGTCTGACTACTTCCATAAGTTCCTGTTACTTACAGTTACCTCCACATTTAATGACTTCGTTTGGACCATAGGGACATTAGTTTGCAGTAGTGTCTGATTTCATGTAGACAGATGAATGATGAGGAATAGCTGTCTTCTGTTAGGCACAAAGTGACTTTCCTGTACCAGCAGACCAGCCTTACCCCTTCTTCTATAGTATTTCTTCAAGGAAAATGTTTCATCAGGAACACTGCAAACAAACTGTCGCACCTGTGTTCCACGTTTCCTACCTAGGTGAGAAGGTGGAATTAATTATTTTGTGATTTACCTATTGAATTTAATGCTTATTCTGGTTTGTGAGTCCTTAACAAAGTAGATAGAGTTATATTCTTTCCCTTGAACACAAAATAGACCTCCCTTACAAACACTGCCCTATACTATGGCCATTTATGCTGCCTTCAGAACTAATATAGCAGAAAAAGGAAGGCTAATAGCTAACTGATAGCATCGATCAGTGGGGCAGGGGAGCAGGTATTCATTGCCATGAGGTTTTTTTTACATTACCAGCAAAGTTGAACTTCAAGCCTCCGAGAACACTGAATTTCATAGCAGTCTGTTGAAGTGGAACATCATTGGGTGACAGAACACTGGAACAGGCTGCCCAGGGGGGTTGCAAAGTCTCCCTCTCTGGAAATATTCAAAACTCACCTGGATGTATTCCAGTGTGATCTGGTGGATGTGATCCTGCTCTGGCAGGGAGGTTGGGTTCGATGAGCTTTTGAGGTCCATTCCTGCTGCTGTCATTCTGTGATTCTGTGATCATTCACAAGAGAGGAAGAAGGAATTAGAGTGCACTTAAGCCAGCTGGACATATGCAGGTCTATGGGGTTAGTCAGGATGCTTTTTGTGGTGCTGATGGAGCCTGCCAGTGCCATTCAGAGGCCAGTTTCTATCATCTTCAAAAGTCATGCTGAGGTTCCTGTTATCTGAAAGGTACATACAAGCCCCATTTTCAAGAAGGAGGATTCAGGTAGCTGCAGGCCAGTTAGCCTTACTACTGCTCTTGTGAAGAGCTTGAAGCCTCATGAAGGATGAAAATCATAGAATCACAGAATGGCTAAGGTTGGAAAGGACCTTAGAGATCATCTACTCCAACCTCCCCACCATGGGCAGGGATGCCTCTAAACTAGACTTGGCTGCTCTAGGCTTCATCCAACCTGGCCTTGAGCACCCCCAGAGAGGTGGCATCTGCAACCTCTCTGAGCAATCTCCTTCCAAAGTCTCACCATTCTCACACTGAAGAGAACATAGCATGATTTCATCAAAGGCAAATCATGTCTGACCAACTGTGACCAACACTTTCATGATGAAAGAACTCCTCTGAAGGAGGAGATAGCATGTGTAGGAAACATCCTTTCCTCGTGAGATGTACCACCACTCTATTAAATGAATCCACAAAAAGAACATGTTAAACAGCAATGGAAATAGAAAGCTATGCTGCAAATGTCTCACACAAGTCCTCCAATTTTAGGGTTTTTCAAGATTTGGAGCTTGGCAGAATCACAATTTTTAGTGTTAGATCTAGGGTAACTTAGGAGGTGAACTGCTGGAGAACAGCTCTGTGGAGAGGGACCTGGGAGTGCTGGTGAACAAGAAGCTATCCATGAGACAAGCTATCCCTGGTGGCCAAGAAGGCCAATGGGATGCTGGGGGGCATTAAGAAGAGCATGGACAGCAGATGGAGGGAAGTTCTCCTGCCCATCTAGTCTGTCCTGGTGAGACCTCACCTGGAATATTGCATCCAGTTCTGGGCTCCCCAGTTCAGGAGAGAAAGGGATCAACTGGAGAGAGTCCAAGGGAGGGCTACGAAGATGATGAAGGGGCTGGAGCACTGCCCTGTGAGGAGAGGCTGAGGGACCTGGGGCTATTTGGTCTGGTAAAGAGAAGACTGAGAGGGCATCTAATCAACGTTTATAAATATCTGAGGGCTGGGGTCAAGAGGGAGGGGAAAAACTCTTCTTAGTTCTGCCCTGTGGTAGGACAAGGGGCAACAGATACAAACTACAGCACAAGAATTTCCATCTCATCTTCTTCACTGTAAGGGTCAGGGAGCACTGGAACAGGCTTCCCAGAGAGGTCATGGAGTTTCCTTATATTGAAACTTTTAAGACCCATCTGGATGCTTTCCCGTGCAACCTGTCCTAGATTATGGTCCTGCTCTGGCAGGAGGCTGGACTCGAAGATCTCCAGCGGTCCCTTCCAATCCCTAGCATCCTGTGATCCTGTAAAACTTCCTAGAGAGTAAGGAGTTCCAAGGAATGGGTATATTCTCCAAGCAGCTCACTGCAGAGCATGTCTACAACACTTATGTCTAATTATCTAACTGAACCATGATCAACCTGAGACATTCATCAAAGGCTTCACAAAAGGGGAGGAGGATAAGGATCAGTGGAAGCAAAGGAAAAAGGAGATCTCTCCTAGTCCTTGCGTCAAACTCTAGATGTGTAGTTTGGCACCTAACACCAAACTGAACCAAGTATTTGAGCTCTGTGCAGAGCTCAAAGCAATGAATCACACACTTTCCATGACATCTCTGCTATTGGAGCTGTCTTATCCACTTATATCCAACACTTTCCTAATGGATGCCAAACCAAGCCGCAATTATTGTAAGGAGCAAAAAACAGCAGCACTACTCTCTGAAAAATAAGAAAGGGACCTGTCTGAAACACTCTGAGTTTACTGAGATATACATACAGTTAGTCAGGTCAAGACTGGCTGTGGAGATGTCAGTACCCAGTGATTATGATTGTAATGTACAGATACTGCACAATGTTCTACTTATGAGGAGATTTATGTAGTAATTTAGGCACTGTTGTAGGGAGAGGCATGGGAGCAACTTTCCTTGACTGGTGGAATCCCACTAACCTCAGAGGGAACCCAGCAATGTTCATGGAACCAGGCTCTAATTTTGCTGAGGGCATTTCTCATAGGCAGCCTTGTGAAATGCTGTTCCAGCACAAGTGGATATGCCTGTGAAAGAGTCGGACCTTAACAACAATGGTGTTATCCTTAGTGATAATGTTGATGATTACTACTTTGTAAGATAAGATTTAAAAAAAGAAAAAATGGAGAGAGGCATCTTCTTACAGCCTCTGATCTCCCAAGAAGAATAGATTTTTTTTTTAACCCTAATAACCAGAACTATGAAAGACTTTTTCCTCTCAAAATACCTAACGTCATTTTAATAACATATAATGAAGAGGCTGTAGTTAAATAATGCAGTTCTTTTGCCCCAGTTCTGATACTATTTTTTTTTATAGTGCTCATCTAAGTCACTAAAAGGAATTAATATTTAATTGCTTTCTATGAAAAATGCATAATGCCTCTCCCGTAGCTTTTCAGGTTTCCAACTCAAGTCACTGTATTTCGGAAAATAATTTCTTTCTGATTCTGCTCTCATTGGAATCAAGTAGTCACAGAAAATATCCACTTAGAAGAGACCTCAAAGATCATCCAGTCCAACCTTAGACCCAGTTTCGGGTCAATCCTAAACCATGTCCCTAAATCCCAGTTCCACACACTGCTTAAACACCTCCAGGGGTGGCAACTCCACCACTGCCCAGGGCAGACTATTCCGGTGTTTGATAACCTCCCCTGGCACAGCTTAAAACCATTTACTCTGGTCCTAACTCTTGCCAACAAGGAGAAAAGGCTGCCCCTCCTCATTCCAACCTCCCTTCAGGCAATTGTAGAGAGCAATGAGGTCTCCTCTCAGCCTCCTCTTCTCCAAACTGAACACCCCCAGCTCCCTCAGATGCTCCTATCAGCCCAGGTACTCCAGGCCCTTCTCCAGCCTTGTTGTCCTTCTCTGGACACGCTCTAGCCCCTCAATGTCCTTCCTGTAGTGAGTGGCCCAGAACTGAACATAACACTCAAGGTGTGGCCTCACCAATGCCAAGTACAATCCATGTGGGAAACCTCCTAAATTATATCTAAAAAAATTAAAAGGAGCCCTAAATTTGTCATGGAAACTGCTTTTGATTATTGTCGTGTTTCAGTTTTACAGCTCTGAAAATAGAGAAATTTAGGGTTAGAATCGTAGAATGGTCTGGGTTCTAAGGCACCTCCAAAGGTCATCTGGTCCAATCCCCTCTGCAGTCAGCAGGGGCATCCTCAACTAGATCAAGTTACCTAGAGCCCTGTTGAGCCTAATTTGAATATCTCCAAGGATGGGGCCCAAACCACCTCCCTGGGCAACCTGTACTACTTGTCTGCAAACAAGGCCATACACTGATCTTTTCTAGAACACTGGATTGAGTGCCACCAGATTTTCAGGAAGGAGGCTTTCCTTACAAGAAGGTGATCTCCTAACCCTTTTCTGTTATGTCTTGCTTATGCAATCGGTCAGCCAAACCCTGAGAACTGAGTATTTGCAAACAAGCCTTCATCAGACTAACACTGTCAATTAAGCAAACATAACCAAACTGACAGGTCTGTGTAATCCAAACTATTGCTGACATCTTGACATCGGATGCAAAATAAGCAACCTCACTCGATTATGTGAAGAGCTTAAGCATCCCTCAACCAGCCAGATTAATTGTCAGACATCTAAAAATAACTGAAGTACTTCAGGCTTTTAAAAACAAACAAAGCTCTCCTCATTTTTCAGTAGGTTCTCAGGAGCAGATCCACCAGAATTTTTCCCAAGGGAACCATTTCATGTAATGATAATGACCCTAATCCTGCATTTTTTTTACTCAGTTGAGATGTTCTCCTTCAGCTTTTTTAGTGTACATGGGACCTGACGTGAGGAATGGTTTGACCAAATGACTGGTAAATGTGGCAGTCTGGACTTCAGATCTTTTGTAGAGATGTTGCTATTAATATTTAAGAATAATAATAATAAAAAGAAAACACCCAACCATAGACTAGCTCAGGACATAAATAGCATTAACTGTACTTCATTTTGTAAGATATTTTGAGCTGTCATCAGACCCAGCTATTGGAATGGAGCCTTAAGGATTCAATCTATTTTTGTGAGCCCCAAGCAACCAGTAAATCCTGCAACTGCTGAGGTAATTCTGCAGTTGCTGAGGTAATTCTGCAAAGCCTGAGGCCTTTACAACACCTGATGCCCAGGTTGTAAGGACTATTGTAGGGCAGAAAATAGGTTTGGTTTATGCTCTCCCAAAAGATGCATGCAGAAGTTTGAGTAAGGGAAATATTTACCAAGCCTTCTGAGGAGGGCTCTTGCACAGACTGGTTTTTCCGCAGCCAATCTGTGCTGTCTACCAAGCAGGAGTAGCCACATCCCACATGAACGTTGTAAGGATCAGACCACTTTCCACTCCAATGGGCCTCCCTGTTTCTGTAAGGACATCTTCTGAAACAGGACAGCTCCTCCTCCTCCCACCTAGTTGACTTCTTTATGGGCAACACTGATGGGAGATTCATTCCTCTGCCTCTGTTGTTAGAACATCAGTGCTACTGAAAACCCATTAAACTGATTTGCTTCCAGCCTTCCTTCAGTTATATGTAAGCCCATCCAGCTCTGGAGATAGCTGTGGTCATGCTATGAGTAGATGTCTCATCTGCCTATGAGGAGATGTCTGATTGGCTCTTTCTTTCTGAGTTAGGAGGAAAATGCAGATGAATCTAGCTGAGGAAGGAGACTGTCACAACAAAGCAGTATCAAGCTGCACAGACTGCTTCTGCACCACGTCAGCTTGATTCACCTGGCTTCTTACACCCAGCCAAATGCTAACCTGAAGGAACACAATGTGCCTGTCCTCCACCTTTTCTTGGTTCTCTGCATCAGAAATACACTAGTGGATATTCTGACTTTCTTAAAAGGGATTTGAAGCCTTATCTATGCATTTATTTCTTCCCTCCTTTTTCTCCTCTCTAAGAAAATTTGACACTTGTTCTTTCCAGGAACCACAGGCTGAGCAACACAGTCCTGTGTCTTTCTGCTTCTCCCCTTTTCACACTGTCAGGCTGCCAGAAACACTGCTTAGTGGGGGAAGCAGGGAGGTGGTTGCAGTGCATCTCCACTTGAGAACTGCTTCTGAATTTCAGTGTTCCTCTGAAGCTGAACCTTTTGAGCAGGCAGCCAAGGTCTTCCTTCACTCTTTCCAGGGGAAAGAGGGGAAAATAAACAGCTTTCTCCTCATAAAACCTTGGTGTCTGACAACAGGAGTCTCACAAAAGATTTCCAGTCAGCCCTGGTTAGAATGTAATTCCCGGATCATAGCATCATAAAATCCTTTATTATGGAAAAGACCTTTCAGATCATTGAGACCAACCATTATCTAACTCTGCCAAGCATTGTGCTAAACCATGTCTCTTAGCATCACGTTTCTGTGTCTTTCAAACACCTCCAGAGATGCTGATTCAACCACCTCCCTGGAGAGCAGACTACAGCCTTCGTTGTTTGAAAGAGAGGACATCTGAGCCTCATTTTTTAGTCCACAGGAAGACAAAAGAAGAATCACTGAACTTCTGAGCTCAGTGTTATTGATGATCCCTGGGTAAACATGCAGGAATTTGACTGTAGCCATCAGGATTACTGCAAGTCAACATTAGTGTGACTGTGTTCCAAGAGACCCACAGAGCACTGGGGAGGACTGCTCAGTGCCCAGATAATTAATGCCTATATGCAGCATTTGATCCTAGATCAGAAGTGACTGAAGGAGCTGGGGATGGTTAGTTTGAAAAAGAGGAGGCTGAGGGGAGACCTCATTGCTGTCTACAGCTACCCAAAAGGGCCTTGTGGAGAGGTTGGTGCTGGTCTCTTCTTACACGGAATTAGCGATAGAACAACAGGGAATGGCCTCAAGCTGCAAATGGGTAGGTTTAGACTGAACATTAGGAAAAAAAAATTCCCAGCAAAAGTGGTCAGACACTGGAATGGGCTGCCCAAGGAGGTGGTTGAGTCACCAGCCCTGGGTGTTTTTAAAGGTTATTTGGATGTGGTGCCTGGGGATATGGTTTAGCGTGCACTTTGTAGAGTAGGGATATCTGTTGGTGATCCTGAGGGGCTTTTCCAACCTGAATGTTTCTGTGATTCTGTGTAGTGGAAATGAGTGGACTAGGACCTGGTAGCAGATGTAAATTTAAAATATAAAAGCAGATGGTTATTTAAAGCCTGTCAGAGGGCTTTCTCCAGAGCCCAACCACAGCATCTGTTATTTTTCAAGCAGGTAGTGTTCATGATAAACCTGGACACTTCTGAGGGTCCAAATCTTGTGTTCTCCAAAATCACAGCAATGGGTGTACTGCACATAAAATGTGAGGTACAGACCAATATTGCAATTCAGATAAGCAGATGAGAAACAAGAAGTAGGGATCCTCATGAAATGCAGTTCTCTCTCTGCTGTTCCCAAGGGATCACCATTCCTACAAAAGTGGAACCACATCAGAGAATTCCATAAGGGCACCCAAGCACTACACTTGCTAAAACATCTCATTGATTTCTTAGGAAGCATACCAACATCTACAGAGGGGGAGGGGAGGGAAGTAAAAAGCAGAGTGACTTACTTTTTTTCCTTCTATAGTTATGACAGAGGCACTACATTCCATGTCAAGGTCAAATTCCTCCCCTGGACACAAAGAAAGTTGCTTCCAGAGAAGACTGAACTAAGGCATGAGCTCATTAGTACACATCCACAAGAAACTGCTGTGTTTGTGTGTTCTTGGCACATGTTAGGGAAAAAAAATTAAAAAAAATGGAAACTTGATTTTCTGAACAGGTCTTTACCACTTTTCAAGATCACACTCTTCAAGGTGCCTGACTTAGACTTTCAAAGTGAGTGGACTTCTGAATCATAGCCCTAAAAATCCAAGATGCAGAAATCCTCCCAACCTGACTGACATAAAAGAGAACCTGCTGATAAATATGAAGATGTCCTGATCAAGTTATAAAGGAGGTAAAAGTCTTTACCAGTAAAGTGACAGGAGGTAAATGCCTCAGTCTTCCTGTAAAACAAAAGGTCTGTTGAGCCTCAGTTCTTCAGGTGAAAGAACCTTTTCATTGCAGGGAAGTTTGAGTATAAATTGAGCAGGCTCCTTCTCAGAATAGAACCATCTTTTCTCTCTCTGTTATATCTGGTCAGGTCAGGTCAGATTCAGTATTAAAAGTCTGCTGCAACTGTCTGCAAGCCCCTGCTTTTTAAGGGTCTTTTGAGAAACAACCATTTCGTGTTTCGGTAATGTCTTCCACCCAAACATAGAATCATA
>VWYK01101803.1:0-13290 GCA_013399775.1 Semnornis frantzii
ATATAATATTATTTATTATTTTATTATATTACAATTACACTATATTATAATACAGTAGAAGTATTTTTATTATAATATATCACAATATAGAATAAATGTAATGTAATATAATATAATATAATAGATTTTTGTTACCTGTTGTGAAATTAATTTCATGTCTACAAGCTCTTGACCACCTCTGATGCCTGCTGTACACACTGGGCAGTCAGAACAGAAAGCCTGCGTCAGTTGATGCAAAAGCCTTTTGCTGTTGCCAGGCTCGCTCAGCTTGAGGAAAACCCAAAATATTAGAGGTTGTCTTTTTGAAAGGTAGCAAGCCCTGATGGCACTCACCCTGAACAGAAGAGATACCCTGCCTGAGAAAAGAGCTGCTCATTATTTGTGTTACTTCCACAACAGCAGTGACCATAAGGCAGAGAAAGTCAGCTCAGGTCAGTGCTGAAGCAGACCAAATCTCTTTTCCTCCAAACCTACTGTTTGCAGTTTGGTTCCAGAAAAAGTGCCATAAAGAGCAATGAAGAAATTTAGTGGGTTTTTTTTGTTGTTGTTGGGTTTTTAAAAAAACATTCTTGGTGACATCATAAATTGGCAGATGTTCCTAATGTAACTGGCAAATGTTTTTATGGTTACTAAAGCCATTGCCTTGCTTAAGACTTACATTGTAGGTATTTTGTGGGATCACAGAACGTTAGGAGTTGAAAGGGACCTCCAAAGGTCATTTAGCCCAACCCCCTGCCAAAGTAAGATCACTCAGGGCAGGTGACACAGGAACACATTCAGGAAAGTTTTGATAGTCTTTGGAGGAGACTCAACCTCTCTGGGCAGCCTGCTCCAGGGCTCTGGCATCCTCACAGTGAAATGTTTCTCCTTATGTTCATGTGGAACCTCCTCTGTTCCAGCTTGCACCCATTGCTCCTTGTCCTGTCTTTGGACATCACTGAGCAGAGCCTGGCTCTGTCCTCCTGACACTGCCCTCACACCTTTATAAACATGAATGAGGTACCCTCCCTCAGTACCTCTCCTCCAAGCTGAAGAGTCCCAGCTCCCTCAGCAGGGAGATGTTCCACTCTCTTCAGCATCTTTGTGGTCTCTGCGCTGGACTCTCTCAAGAAGTTCCATAAGGTCCTTCTTGACCTGAAGGTCCCAGAACTGGACACAATATTCCAGGTGCAGGGTCACCAGGGCAGAGTAGAGGGGCAGGAGAACCTCTCCTGACCTACTAACCACTTCCCTTCTAATGCACCCCAGGATGCCATTGGCTTTCTTGGCCACAAGGGCACATTGCCAGCTCATGGTCATCCTTCCAACCACCAGGGCCCCTAGGTCCCTGTCCTCTGCACTGCTCTCCAACAGGCTATTTTCTGATTCAGCTAGCTTCCAAATTCATGTATCTTCATAAAATAGAGCACATGATTGTCTAACAGAGCCTTATGTTGATATAGATGGTCTTTTGAGCTATAAAAGACTTGTTCCAGCAGCATTTTGCCTTCTTGCAACAACAGCTGGTGATTACTTGAACACAAAGTGCCTGCTACTACAGCAGTAACTTATTTGGATAATGGTTTCAGAGATGTAAATATGCCCTGAGGCTTGGAAAGTAGATAAAAGTTTAATAAATAGAGATACAAATAGCTAACTACATAACCCAGCACACAGGCTTTTTTTCAGCTTGGTTCTCTACAGACTTCAAGTCAATGCCATAGAATGGTTTAGGTTGGGAAGGACCTCAAAGATCATCTAGTTCCATCAATAAGGAGAGAAAAAAAGGGATGATCTGATTCCATGGGGCAGGAAGCTCTGCTATGGCTTTGGAACAACCTCAGCATGCTGGTGATATCAGATGAGGGGTTTTGAGAACACTTACTCTGTGCTCCAAAATGTGCTATGTTTGAGAAGGAGTAGGCTTGTTAACAAATTAACTGAAATTAGTAGATTTAACATATATAAATATGAAAAAAACAACATAATATAACACATATTAGATATGTTTTATATTTACATTAATCTTTATATCTATTATATGACTCTTTCTATTATTTCAGACTGACCAACATAACAACTTGCACTTGGATTGGCATGGAAGAAGAGAACTGAAGATCAAATCATTATCTCCAGGGTTTAAAACCAGGGCTTATATTAACTATTCCCTATAGAAAATTCCCAGATTTCAAAGGAAGACAAAATTCTGAACATGAATACTTGAAGGGAAAGTAGAAAGAACTTCCTTACGCCACCAAAACCTTCTTCCTGAACGCCATTATGGTCTGCATAGAATCACAGAATGGTTCTGAGCCCTCTTCAGATGTTTACTGTGCAGGAGCCAGACTTGGTGGCAAGGTCAGACCAGGAGACCGAGTAACCTCATTTGGGCCATGGAAAAGCAGTTTTAAATCCCTGCTTAGCTTGAGCGAGCTCCAAGCCCATTATGTGTAACAGTATGCCAAGCATGAGGCAGCTCTGTGCTCTGAAGCTCACCTGCTCTCAACCCGCGCTAGCAGAGATGCTCTGGTTTCCATGGAGGGCTCGAATGCATCCAGTCTGTGCCTTATAAAGTTGAGGTCAGTCTAAAAATGGAGCAGTCTGGCTTACAAAGTCATGCTCCCGTGGCCATGCCACAGATGACTGAAATGCTGATTTGAGTAACACTGGGACCTTCTCTTGCTCTTGTCCTCCCCCTGTACTCTACACTGGCCAGACCCCACCTGGAGTATTGTGTCCAGTTCTTGAACCCCTATTACAAGAGGGCTATGGATGTGCTGGAAGGAGTCCAGAGAAGGGCCACGAGGATGATCAGAGGGCTGGAACTGCTCTACTATGAGGAGAGACTGAGGGAGTTGGGGCTGTTCAGTTTGGAGAGGAGAAGGCTCTGAGGTGACCTTAATGTGGTCTTCCAGTATTTTAAGGGGGCTACAAGAAAGCTGGGGAGGGCCTCTTTAGGCTGTCAGGTAGTGACAGGACTAGAGGGAATGGAGCAAAGCTAGAAATGGATAGATTCAGACTGGATGTTAGGAAGAGATTCCTCACCATGAAGGTGGTGAGAGACTGGAACAGGTTGCCCAGGGAGTTGGTGGAAGCCTCAAAGAATCATAGAATGGTAAGGTTGGAAGGGNAGCCTGATCTAGTGTGAGGTGTCCCTGCCCATGGCAGGAGGGTTGGAATTGTATGATCCTTGCGGTCCTTTCCGACCCTGATGGATTCTATGACTCTGTGATTCCCACTCTTCCCCCTGTTATCTCAAATTCTGAAAATGGAGGTCTTCTGGCAGGAGTGGTGAATTTCCTTCTGACTGTTCCCTGCTGCTTTATCATCTAATGGTTTGACATGCAAGTTGAGTGCAGCTCCCCAGAAATTAGCAGAGTAATTCTGAAATACAGCCCACGGGGGACTGGAATTGAGCCTTTTCTGATAGTATTTTTATGGTTTAATCTTTTCAAGCCTAAATCAAATATTCTCAGATCACTCTCACAGTGTACCCCTATCACCTCTAGCAGTGTGAAAAAAAGTTGCATGCTACCAGACCTTTGAGAAGATGGGGAAAAAAAAAATCACCATCAAATGCGTCCTTGCTCTAATATAGTATTTTTTAAAGACTTTCAGTGTTATTATTAGTAACAGCCATTTGTAATGTCATTCTTACCCATTGATCAGGACCCTGCTGTGCATGGCACAGCTATGCCAGACATCTCAGTACCAAAGAGCTCATGACTTAAATATAAGCTGGAGAAACCACAGGTCAATGCAGAGGAAGCACAAGGCAAGAATAAAAGATTTATCTTTTGGAATTATGTAAGTGGTGGTTTAGGAAAGGAGAAGGAAGCTTGCAAGGAATAGTGAGAAATCACTGTGTGCAAGCAAGGAACAAGCACTTACTGTACCATCTGTGGGCTTACAGATCTCTTCTGTAACATGGAATCATGACAATGAGGGGAAAGTCAGCACTATAGCAAGGTACAAGATGTCACTTCTGTCTAGTTTCCATTTCTGTGCTGCTCACTTGCTCAACTTCGGGTTCATTTTCCTGCTGTTATGTTAGACTTTGCTATATTTTAACCTTCAAGGGCAAAGTCCTCTGTGCTTTTTTCTCCCCATCATCCTTTCCTTTTTCTCTTTTACTAACTAAACAATATGCAGGAAGGCTTTAGCACCCAAGTTTATGTAAAAGATCAAACTGTGGGTGATTTAAATAACTGAAGTCTGAAAAATGAATACACTCGAAGATCCAAACAAAAAGTGATTGCCCATTGGCTGCCCAGGGAGGTGGTGGAGTCACCATCCCTGGAGGGGTTTAAGAGGAGGCTGGATGAGGCACTTAATGCCATGGTTTAGTTAGTTAGAAGGGGTTAGGTGATAGGTTGGACTTGATGATCTCAGAGGTCTTTTCCAACTTGGTTAATTCTGTGAAAAGAACTGTATAAAAATGTTGGTTTTTTTTTTTTTTCTTTCACCGGCAACTGTTTGTTTCTCATTCCATCCTCTTATTTTTTATGGTTTTATCCATACAGAATACCTTGGAATTAATATTTCAATTTTTTTTTAGCTTTGAAATCCTCCTACCCACTGGAGAGGGACTTTTGACAAAGGCATGTTGTGACAGGACAAGGGATAATGGCTTCAAAATGGAAGAAGATTAATTTACATTAGACACTAGGAAGAAAGTCTTCCTAATGTGAGGGTGGTGAGGCACTGGAACAGGTTGTGCTGGGAAGTTGTGGAGGCTGCAATCCTGGCAGTGCTCAAAGCCAGGTTAGATGGGGCCTTGAGTAACCTGGTCTAGAAGGAGATGCTCCTGCCTATGGCACAGAGGTAGAATTAAACCATGACCAAGGTCCCTTTCAACCCAACCCATTTCATGATTTCCAAGGAGAGTTTTGTCTGAACTGACCTATTTCTTTGCTTCTATTTTTTTCCTGGTCTCAGGAATGCATAGAACTTACTGAACTGTATCATGCCCCTACAAGAAACTGATTTTGGATTCAGGTTTTGAAGAGCGATCAGCACATGGATGCTGTACAGTGGTTATGAAGGACATGACATTTCTTAACAGCTTCCTCAAAACTTACATATGTTTGCAGACCTGTGCTTAGTCCCACAAAGACAGAAAACCTAGAAATCAGCCTTACTGCTTTTTCTGGGTGGTCCTAATATCACAAAACCACAGCATTAACCAGGTTGCAAAAAATCTCTGAGATCATCGAGTCCAACCTATCACCTAACCCCTTCTAATTAACTAACCCATGGCACTAAGTGCCTCATCCAGCCTCTTTTAAAACACCTCCAGGGATGGTGACTCCACCACCTCCCTGGGCAGCCCATCCCAATGCCAATTACTCTTGCTGTGAAGAGCTTCTTCCTAACATCCACAGTTGTATGGAACAAACCAGGTTTTGTATCACACAGGCAAAAGCTGAGGTTTGTAAGATTTATCACTGGCTCTAGCGAACATCATCTGGTCCACCCTCAGCACTACTGCTAGCACTCAGAACAGAAAATCTAATCTCTCTCTACTTGATGTGGTGCAGATTTAGACCCAGGTGCTACTCTTTTAAATGTCTCACTGTCAGAAATCAATCTGGTTAGCTTCATAGTGAACTTTTAGCCTGTTGACCCCCAATTCTTCTTCTTCTTCTTTTTTTTTTTCCCCCTCAGGCCTAGCAAATTAAATTTGGAATATTTCTGCCAGATGCCTCTATTAATAATTACCAATAGTAGAGGAAATAGAGTGTGTCTTACACACTAGTACTTGGTGGTCTGTTTGGATCATTTTATATTGCAACTTGCATTTATGTTGTGAGTTTGTCTCTGCTCTTTTAAGTGTTTCTATCACTTTCCCCAGTTCCTCTCTACAAGTAAAAAGCTGATTTCTTACTTACATTAGGTGGTAAGTAGTTGTTTTTGGGGAAACACTGATTTAAATCCCATTCTCTTATCTCAATATTTAAAAATAAGAAGTTCAAAAGTGCCACACAGTAAGGAAAAGTTTCCGCTATTACTATTATCATGCTGTAAGGATATTCAAGTGCAAAGACCTCAGCAGTTACCACATCATTTTGCCTGTAAACTGATTAACAATGTCTAGTGCTTGGTATTATAAACTGCAAGATACCTTTGCCTGCATCTCCTTGATTCTCAGCATGTACAAGAATGATCTTTGATGGAAGAAAACTCCTTTCTTAAGGATCTCTTCCAAAACCATTAACATTTCTCTCTCTCCAATGCAATGCATTGAATGTCTCATCTCTCCTGATCATTAACCATTAATCACCCTCCATGGTGTAACACTTAAACTCTCAGCAGAGAAGCAATACCTAATGCACTCATACATAAAAGAAGAGGGACTGAGAAGATCTGAGGGAAAAAGAAGTGTATTTCAGCTCCTGTATTATTCACAGTGAACAGCCTGTGAGATGGAGATTCTGCTGTCCCCTTTCTCTGTGTTGAGTGCAGAGTACTCTGCCAAGTGACAGAAGGTGACAGGTAAGATTATCATGTTTTATCATTCAGCTGTACATATGAGACCAGACAATGCCTTACCTTTAATATCTCAGCCTTGGTGAGTTATCACACTGCCCCTTTCACTCTGGCAGCCCTGGGTTACAACCGCACTCAATTTCCTATCAGAAACACCTTGGTAACATCAGATTATCTAAGTCAAGCCTTCCTGAGGCATGACCTGCTTCTGCTTTCACCTTGCTTCAGAGTCTTCTTCATGCAGATCACAGCAACCCTGCACTAAGGAAGCAGGCAACAGCCAAGTCCAGCAAGTTCACCAAGTTTCCCTGCTAATACTATTATCTGTTCTTTATCCCCAAACTTACTACAAGCCTCATAAGCTGCATCCTATTCAAAACCCCAAACACTTGGGGTTTGTGTCATTTGGTATCATTTGTGCTGATGGTTTAAATATTAAAGAATTGAGGGGAGTTTTATTTTAGATTCTTATATGAAAGCAGAGCTGATTCAAGGTTTACAGATAAAAATTCTTCAGCAGCCACCCAATGCCGCTGACTTGGAACCATCACATCTTCCTGAGTACTCAAAGGCTCACAGGATGTCAGGGGTTGGAGGACTCAAAGAGATCAAGTCCAACGCCCTGCCAAAGCAGGACCATGCAACGTAGCTTAGGTCACAGAAAAATGTATTCAGACAGGCCTTGAAAGTCTCCAGAGAAGGAGACTCCACAACCTCTCCAGGCAGCCTGTTCCAGTGCTCCTGCACTCTCACAGCAAGAAAGTTTTTCCTTTCTTTCACTGAAAGACGCTTGAGGAGGTGAAAAAGAATGACTGAAATTCATCTCCCACCAGTGCATTTGGATTCTAATAAATCAAATTAAATCTCTGATATCAGGACTATGCCCTACTGAGAATATGTAAAATGTTAACTTTTAATATTTTTCCTTTCTGGAACAGTTCAATCCTGGCTCATCTACATAATAAAAAAATATTGTTTCCCTAGTGTTACAGTTTAATAAAATAATTTCCCTAATATTTCCTGTAAAAGTTCTATCACATTTCTATTCTGTAATCATATATCAGAAAGCCTTTTTTTCCTATGATTATTTTTTTTCATGCACTCAAGTCACTACAGTAGAATTTGAATATATATCTGAAACATTATGCTCTATCAACTCAGTTCACTTGCCCAGTGGTCAAAGTGAGCATCAAACCATTTTTTTGACCAAGAAAAATATTCCCAGTCTTTCTAACTTCTATGCCACTGAGATCCAACAAGAATTATATAAAATAATGAACATAATTACAGAGAGGCACAGGATGTTAGGGGTTGGAAGGGACCTCCGTAGATCACAAAGTCCAACCCCCCTGCCAGAGCAGGACCATAGAATCCAGTGCAGGTCACACAGGAACACAGACAGGGCTTGAAAGTCTCCAGAGAGGGAGACTTCACAAGCTTTCTGGGCAGCCTGTTCCAGTGCTCTGGGACCCTTACAGTAAAGAAGTTCTTCTCATGTTGAGGTGGAACCTACTGTGCTGCAGTTTCCATCCACTGCTCCCTGTCCTACCACAGGGTGCAAGTGAGCTGAGGCTATCCCTGTCCCTTCCTTCCTGACCTCCAGCCCTCAGATATTTATAGACATTGCTCAGATCCCCTCTCAGCCTACTTTTCTTCAGACTAAGCAGACCCAGGTCTCTCAGTTTTTCCTCATCAGGCAGTGCTCCAGTCCATCATCCTTTTAGGCCTCCACTGGACTCTCTCCTCCAGCAGATCCCTGTCTCTCCTGAACTGGGGAGCTCAAAACTGAACCCAATATTCCAGGTGAGGTCTTGCCAGGGCAGAGTAGAGGGGGAGGAGAAGCTCTGCTGGCCACACTGCTCTTGATGCATCCTAGGATCCCATTGACCTTGGCCACACAGGGACATTGCTGTCCCATGGAGAACTTGTTGTCCTCTAGGACTCCCTTCTCCGCAGGGCTGCTCTCCAGCAGATCACCTCCCAGTCTGCACTGGTACAGTTATTATTCCTTCCCAGATGCAGGACTCTGCACTTATCCTTGTTGAACCTCCTTTGGTTCCTCTTTGCCCAGCTCTCCCATCTGTCCAAGACACTTTTTTCCTGTTTTGTTGACAACTGCCACTAATGAGATTTTTTATCCACCAGTAATTCCTCAGCCTTCCCATGGCATGGCTGTGGTCTCTTGCTCAAGTGCTGTCCAAGCCCCTAATTGTTTGGCATCAGAGCAGAGCAAGGAGGATGAATTATCATAATATGGCTCCAGGCACTAGTAAGGTGCATACCAAGAATGCTGTCAGCACAGTTCTCCTCCATATGAATGTGCCCACAATTTCTTGTTATTTTTTGTGTGCTGATGCCTTCTCTGACCAGAAGAGCTCCCCACCACTTTTCTTTTTCAAACGCAGCAGTTTTCCATTTGTGCACCATGTCACTGCTCTATCCCAAAATGTGGAAAAGCCCTGGCTGAATGTTGTGCACTGTTTCTTGGGATCATAGTCTTGTTTTATAACATGGCTTTGAGAAGAGGATGTTAATGTATGGTCTTGTGATCTGGTATAGGTGACCCTGCTCTGGCAGGGGGGTTGAACTGGATGATCATTCAGAGTCCCTTCTGGCCCCTGACATTCTGTGATTCTTCATCTACAAATTCTCGGATGTGCAAGTAAAGGGCATTCATCTGAGTTACTTCAATGGAATTACTCGAAAATAAAAGACCACGAGCCCTTGCCCTGCTCCCCTCACCACAAGATTAATTTCACCGAATGAAGGGCTGAACAGACTGCAGCATGCAAGTTCCCGGCCAGACAGCCATTTAAAATACAAAGGTCAATGAAAAGCCAACGTGGCAGCTGGTTCAGGTCACTGCCTGCTGGCCTTTTCTCTGCAGCTCTCAAGCCCTGCCTGCCCACATGTACTTGGCTGTTCAGTGAACCTAGGTTCTGACAAAAGCGACCTTCAAACTCAGTTCCCAAAAAAGCTTTCAGAGTAGCAAAAATAACCTTGGCCTCCTACCACCCTGTACCGCGCCTCTGGAGCCGTGGAAGGAGGAGATTGGGTTTTGTCTTGGTATTGCCAAGTAGTGTCACAAGCATGAGCATGGGAGTCTCAGATGGGAAAGAACAGCAAGAGCAGTACCTGTGCCTTCACTGATCTGGTTGCAGCCTGTCCTTTCTAAACCCCATTAGAAAGAATCACAGAATGCATTGGGTTGGAAGGGCCCCTCAAAGATCATCTTGCCCAACTCCCCCTGCTCCCCCCAGTGGGGACATCTCCAACTAGATCAGCTTGCTCAGGGTCCCATCAAGTTTGATCTTCAATGTCCATCATCACATCAGTGGGACACCTGTTCCAGTATCTCACCACTTTCACTGTAATGAACTTTCTGCTTATGTCCAACCTAAATCTGTGCTGCTCCAGTTTCAAACCACTGCCTCTCATCCTATCACCACAGGCCTTTCTAAACAGTCCCTGCAGGTCCCTTCAGGTACTGGAAAGGTCTCCCCAGAGCCTTCTCCTCTCCAGGCTGAACTCCCTCAGCCTGTCTTCATAGGAGAGGTGCTCCAGCCCTCTGATCACCTTTGTGACCTCCTCTGGACCCACTCCAGCTGGTCCATGCCTTCCTTGGTTTGGGTACCCAAAAGCACAGTACTCCAGGTGAGGTCTCACCAGAACAAAGTGGCAGAATCACCTCTCTCCATCTGCTGGCCACACTTGTTTTGCTGCAGCTCAGGTTCTGGGCTGCAAGTGTGCATTGCTGACCTTGCCTACATGTTCCAACAGTATCACATATTTCATCACACAATTAAAAAACTACAGCTCTGTGGTTTTACCATGTCCCTGCACACTGCCTGCTTGGGTAGTCTCTATCCTTCAGGTTTTCAAGTCCTGTTTAGATACAGCCCTTAGTAACCTGTCTTGGCAGGGAAGTTGGACTCTGAAGGTCCCTCCCAACCTCTAAGGTTCTGTGATACGACTAGTCTGACAGCTGGCCCTCCTTTGCACAGAAGCTTAGATTAGAAGCTTTCAGAGGTCTCTTGCAGCTCGAGGTGTCCTGTGAGCACAGCACACAGACAGACACAAAAGAATCGAGAGCCTGAGAAGCGAGAGCTGCCCAACAACTACGCGTTTGCAATAGACACAACTCATCTGCATGCTCCTCACTCAGGAAGGTTCAGTGTGCTGTCACCAGTAAAGCATAATTTGAATAATGAATTTTGGAGGAGACCATCATTTGCACTTCCTGTTTGGTTAGAAGGGCATCTAACAGCCGTTTTGCTCACCAAAAGCAGCTGGCCCATGATATTATTTTTCAATTAATGCTGCCACACTATGAATAGATCACTGCATGTAGACATGAAAACAATGACAATCAGTGAAACAAATTAAGCAATGTAACAAAGTAGGTTTTGGGTTCCATTTAATTGGAGGGCAGGGAAAGTCAGAGATGCAATGAAATCCTTCTGGACACGGAGAAATTTGTATGCTGAAGGCTCTCAAAACAATTCAAGACCAACTGAGTGAATGGATCTAGGAAAAAAAGCAAGAATTAGGGAGGTGTAGAGGAGCAGAAAGATGCAAAAGACTCAAAGCAGTTTGAGAAAATCTAAAGGGATTTTAATATTTTTTAAAATCAGAATGTAATTTTGCACTGAATCCTTAAATGAAGAGATTTGAGTTATTTAGAACTGAAATGCTGTCACTTTATCTCTTGCCATTGTAAACGCATTAAGGCAAGCTGTGTAATTTTGTACTCAGTTGAGCAGGGAAGTAAAGCTTTCTGGTTGTGCCACAACAGAAGAGATGATACTAAAAGGAAAACAGCCCAAAAAAAAGGTTGGGGAGGGACTATTGACAAGGTCTTGTAATGACAAGACAAGGGGCAATGGGTTTGAACTGGCAGAGGGGAGATTTAGACTGGATGTTAGGAGGAAGTTCTTTACAGTGAGGGTGGTGAGACAGTGGCACAGGTTGCCCAGGGAGGCTGTGGCTGCGCCCTCCCTGCAGGTGTTCAAGGCCAGGTTGCAGGAGGCCTTGAGTGACCTGTGCTAGTGGGAGGTGTCCCTGCCTAGGACAGGGGGTTGGAACTGGATGATCTTTGAGGTCCCTTCCAACCTTACCATTCTATGATTCTATAAAAGAACACCACCTTACTGCAGTGATGCTTGTCTGGCCCTAACTGGCCAACACCATTCCACATTTTAACTTGCACTTCATGATAGCTGTAGAAAAGTTCATGTCTATGAGAGGTGAGATTTATATTAATTAGTCTTAAAGTTGTAATGCATTCCTCTATCATAAAATGAGGACCAACTTGAAAAGTTGATGCTCATATTACTGAGTCTTTAACCATGTCACTGAGCTAGAGAATATGCCCAATTCTTTTCAGAAACAGTTAAACCCTCCAAGTAACAGGAAAAAGTGAACAAACAATGGATATGACCCAGATCTGCTTTGCAGGTATATGACTTAGAGTCAATATGATAATTGATAAGCTATTCTCTACACTTTGCTGAGAAGGAAGATGTCTGTGAACATCAGCTAGTGCAAACAAGACTTTCCATACAGAGCTTGAGTTTTCTTCCTTTCCAGTTCCATCCTGCTCTGCTCTGTGCTCCTTTTCCAGGCAATGAACAGGTGAGCACACAAAGTTACAGCAACGTTCAGGCTGGAAAATATCCTCAGGATCATCAAGTTCAGCTGACATCCCTACTCGACAAAGTTCACCCTTAAACCATATCCTCAAGCACCACATCCAAACAACCTTTAAACATGCCCAGAGTTGGTGACTTCACCGCCTCCCTGGGAAGCACATTCCAATGCCTGACCACTCTTGATGAGAAAAAATGTTTCCCAACGTCCAGTCTAAATCCACCCAGTGGCAGCTTGAGGCCATTTCCTCTTATTCCATCACTATTTACCTGTGAGAAGAGACCAGCAGCAGTCTCTCTCAACATCCTTTCAGGTAGCTGTAGACAGTCATGAGGTCTCCCCTCAGCCTCCTCTTCTTCAAACTAACCATCCTCAGCTCCCTGAGTCACTCCTCACAAGATTTATTTTCCAGGCACTTAGATACTGCCCATGCACAGCAAAACATCAACAGTTCACATTCCAGGGACACACATCCCATAATTCACACCTTGCAGAAACTCTGGCTTTTCTTTCTTAAAGATCATCTCTCTCTGGGTATGCTTTACAGCCTTCATGTTTTTGTGGTTCTGCTGTCTTGCCCTGGATGAGAAATGGATGAAACCTCCCTTGCAGTGAGCTGAAGGGCAGAGAATATGCTGGCATTTCTCTGTCTGCCCCAGGCTTTGTTTTATATACAGATATTTACAGTTATATACAATTATAAACAAGTTAAAAGCAATACAGAACTACTAAACCTCTCCCAAACAGCAGAACCACCCAGGAGGGCTTTCAAACTAAATGCCCTTCTTCTTTCCACCCCCACCCTTACATCAGAAGTCTTATGTGTAGGGGTGAGGTTGCCAGATAGGAGCAGAATGATTAGTTGGGGTTACACAGGTTCAGCCAGAGATAGTTAATGCAGTAGCAGCAGCCAGAAATGCTCACTGACTTTCTTTATGTTTCTTGGGTTTACATCTCTCAGCAGAACCTATGAGTCACATAGACATCACTATTTTCTTTTTTTCACAGCCAATGATCTAACTTCTGTCATTAAAATATTCCAATTAGCCTCAAGGACATGGAACTGTTGGAGTGGGTCCAGAGGAGGCCACAAAGATGCTGAGAGGGCAGCAGCAGCTCTGCTATGAGGACAGGCTACAAGAGTTGGGGCTCTGCAGCCTGGAGAAGAGAAGG
>VWYK01101807.1:15342-27137 GCA_013399775.1 Semnornis frantzii
CCTCAAGCAGCTGAGTCTAGTGGAGAGGCATCACTGCCCGTTTTGCGGAGCGTGGAGTAAATGACCTCTAAGGTCCCTTCTAACCTAAGCCCTTCTATGAAATGTCTTTCCCTCTCTGTCCTCTAGCCAAAGGCAGGAGCTGGAAATCCCTGCCCCCTGGGAGAGCTGCTGGAGTCTGTGGTATTTAGGAGAAATGTCAGCGTGAGCGGCAGCGTGGGCAGGGGGCGGCTGGTGGCTCAGTGCAAGGTGTTAAGCTCTCTGCAGACTCAAGCAAGCATTAGCTGCTGCTTGGCTCCTGTTTGCAAAACGACTTTTGCAACAACAACAATAATTGGGGAAGGAAAATAAAAAGGGTTAGAAAGTTAATTACAAAAATAAATACAGAGCTGAGGAGGTTTTGCTGTAGCTGTTTGTAGCAAGGGCTGGTGGCATTCAGGGGAGTACTGGAGAAAGTCTAGCAGAGGTTACAGAGATGCTGAAGGGCCTGGAGCATCTCTGTCAGGTGGGAAAGCTGAGAGCCCTGGGGCTGGTGAGCCTGGAGAGGAGCAGCCTCCGAGGGGATCTGATCAATGCTCAGCAAGAGCTAAAGGGTGAGGGGCAAGGGAGTGGAACCAGTCTGCTTTCATTGGTTTCCAGTGACAGGACAAGGGGTGATGGACACAAACTGGAAACCAGCAAGTTCCACCTGAACATGAGGAGGAAATCCTTTGCCGTGAGGGTGCTGGAGCAGGCTGCCCAGAGAGGTTGTGGAGTCTCCTTGGCTGAGGAGCTTCCAAACTGGCCTAGACATTGTGATCCTGTGCAAGCTGCTGTGGGTGCCCCTGCTTTAGTAGGAGGGTTGGATTTGATGATCCCCAGAGGTCACTTCCAACCCCAACCATGCTTTGATTCTTTAGTCTAATATCTCTATATGTTTAGAAGTGTGAATCTAGGGAAATCATGGAGGGGGAAAAGAAAAAGCAAAGCTAGTGCCCAGGAAGGAAAATGTGAAATTGTCTAGAGACGTGATCTCCGTGATCTTAAAGGTTCTGTTCAACCAAAACAATTCTGTGAAATGACATTGACTCATAATGAAACAGAACTCAAAGTCTGAGCAAAGTGCACAAAGTAAATCAGAATTACAGGTAATGAAAATAAAATGAGATCTTTGGCTTTAATGAAATATAATAGACAGCAAATAGAATCATCTTTAACTCCTCCTCACCCCCAGTACTGGTATTTCCTGTGATCCCACAACCCTCTACACAGTCTGTGGCTGGAGACCTTGGTGCCTCCTTCAGCTCTGAGTGTGCAGCTCATCAGAGTTAAAGGCTCCATTGTGGTGCTGTCCTGGGTCAGGACTGCAGCAGGTAGCTCTGAGCAAGTTCTCTCCACAAATGCACTTAGAAAAGCGCTGCCTGCCTCATTCTTCCTCACCCTTTTACCTATTTAGTGCTTTTATTGCTCTGATACTTTGGTGTTCAAAAAAAAAGTAGGTGTGACACTTCAGGACATGTTCTAATGGTCATGGAGGTGGTGGGTTGATGGTTGGACTTGATGATCTTAAAGGTCTGTTCCAACCTTAGCGATTCCGTGAAGCTGATTTAAAAGTTAACTCTTTCTGCATCCACATAGCCACATTTCCCATACACCATTTCACTGAAAGCAGTAATCCAAAATATTTTAGGATGTTTTCCTAAACTTTTTCCTCTTCTACTGTTTTGGGTTTCTTTTTGATAGTTCCACACTGGTTATTCCCCTGCAGTGAGATACTGAGAGACATGAACTTACTGCATCAATTTTTACTAAAGATTACTCATAATCTCTATGAAATATCTACAATCTACTTGTGGTTTTCAGACTCTAATTCATAGCCTTTCAGAGCTATCTATTTTGCTGCTTTTCAGGAAGATGCATCCCACCCTCCACTCTGTAAAGTTGTTTTTTTTTTCCCCAGTTGCCTGCAGTTTTTTTTCTCGCCTCTCAAATCTGGTGGGAACCAGGAAATGCAGTTTCAATTTGCAGTTTGTTTACAAGTTTGGCTTTATGTATTGAGCCCATATGTATTTTATTTTTTTTTTCCCCCATTATGTGTAGGTGACAAATCCCTCTGAAACAACATAAAACAACATATCACACGAGTTAAATAATGGGAGGAGAAGATCAGAGCCTACTCTGTGCTAGGGATGACTTTCATGCAGTGCGACCCCACACTGCACAGAGAGATTTTTCTGAGGGATCCTACAGATGTTTCTAAGATGCTTTGTTGTATTTTGGTGAGTTCCTTTAAAATACAAAAGTAGGTTTAGATTTATTCTCATTGAGTTTAAGCTTTTTTTGTTTGGTGTTTTGGGGCTCAGGCTGGCTCCTGTGGGACCAACCAGCAGCACCCAGACGGGTCTACTTGGAAGGCAAACCTTAGCTTGATCTGCCATGCTCTGTCTAAATGACATGTTTGGAGTAACTCCATTAGAGCAAGCAGGATCACATTAGCTTACAGTGAATGAACTCTGAATCATGGTTTTGTGTTGTGTTTTTTTTTTTTCTCTCTGCATGTTGTTGTTTTGTTTTTAAATTGCTTCTGCAGACAAGAATCATTGAGCTGCCTACTTACAAAGCTCCGATTAGTTTTCCACCAGATTATGCACGTAGCTTGTGGTCAACTATTTCCTTAGGCTGCTGTCAATCAGGAGGAGTCCTAAGGACTTTGACTCCCTGGACCTCACACCTGGAGGCACACAGGTGTGTTTTTTCTTTACCACCCATCACACTGGGAATCCAGCCTGGCTTAGGCATCTGACCCACACAGCACAAACCTCCTTACCACTGATGGCAACTCATGCCAGAAATATGCTACCTTTATTTACACAGATGTTTGAAGAGAACTTGAGCTCAGATTTTGCCCTTAATTCTTAAGGTAGCATCTGGTGTTTGTGTCCAATCCCTTAATCCAGCCTTGTGGTTTTGAGATACACTTTTAAGTGAATGTTGAGCTGCCTGGGATAGGAGGAAGGTTATTACGTGGTCTGCCCTAATAGTTAATTCCAAGATAGCTTGGACCAACTTAAAATCATCAGAGTATGCACTGCAATTCTGAACCAGCAATTAGGAGTCATCAGCCTGCATAGAGACAAATTGGAAGTGAATTAGAGGTTGATGAGCTCTGTACAGGACTTCCAGGGCTCTTCCCAGCCTCCTGCCGCAGGGAAATATCAGAGCGGTCAGTCCGGAGCTGACTGGCTGGGCTGGGGGTGGAGGAGCAGAGCTTTGACAAGATGCAGCTGTAAAAGACAATTTTCCTCTTTCTTTCCCTTAATAAAAATCTGTTCTGAGCACTGTAGCAGGCAAGACTAGTTTGGCAATGGATTAAATGCACAGCTTCGAGATCTAATTTTGCCTGTTTCAACTGACAGATGGGAATTGTGTGCGCTCACAATGCTACCAGTATCTTGCCGTTTTGCTCAGAAGCACTGCCTCCAAAAACCAGCTGGAGGAATAAGGTGACTCTGTGTGGCTGTGTCCCCATCTATTTGTGACCACAGGCCCTTCAGAGGGTGAATTCAAGCCACACAACTGCTCCTGGCTCCTCTCCTCCATCCTTGTGCTGTGAAGTAGGAGGAGGAGGATTTACTTCAATATCTAGTCTTCTGGTAGATCTTGCTGCAGAAATTAAACCATGAGTTATGGGATGGGGTGGTTAGGACATCTGGCTGGTGACAGGACAAGTGGGAACAGGTACAACCTAAAATGCAGGAGGTTTCACTTGAACTTGAGGAGGTTGTTTAATTTCAGGGTGGTGGAGCCCTGGAGCAGGCTGCTCGGAGAGGTTGTGGAGTCTCCTCCTTTGGAGACTCTCAAAACCCTCCTGAATGTGTTCTGTGAGACCTGATTTAGGCAGACTTAGGTTAGCAGAAGGGTTGGACTAGATGACCTCCAGAGGTCCCTTCCAACCCCAGCCATTCTGTGATTCTAAGGCTGGAGAATCACATTAACTGGGATGTTGGATGCACATTCCATAGAGGTGTTTTGGAGGGGGCATCCCCTGGGACCCTTGTGAAGCTTACTGTACCCAAATGATTCCATCCTCATCACTCCTTCCCTGCACATTTGTTTTGATTTTCTTTTTCCTGTTGTTCACTTAAACCCTCTGAGATTTGTGATGGGTACACAGGTATCTGTGTAGCGATCTGTTCCTGTCTCAGAGGAGCTTGCAGCCCAGACTGCTTCCTGATGTGGTTATAGAGGAAAAAACACTACCTGACACCACCTCCTGTGGGGATGACAGAGTGGAGAGGACAAAGAGCTCCACAAAGCAAACCATGGGGTTTGCTACCACGTAAAGAAATTGTTTAGGCTTAGGTTTTGGGCAGAGCTAATGGGAGAGCAGAACCAGACAGAAATGCACTATTTGTGTGAACAAGACTTAAATCCCTCTATGGTTTATAGAATCATAGAATGGTAAGGTTGGAAAGGACCTCAAGGATCATCCAGTTCCAAGCCCCTGCCATAGGCAGGGCCACCTCCCACTAGCANGCCTTCCTGTAGCCACCTTCAGATCCTGGAAGGCTACTCTAAGGTCTCCTGGAAGCCTTCTCTTCTCGAGGCTGCAGAGCCCCAACTCTCTCAGCCTGTCCTCACAGCAGATCTGCTGCAGCCCTCTGATCACCTATACATGCTTGTGTGTGCTACTGTTGTTTCTAGCAGAACTGGCTTCTCCTTGTTTGCAAAGGAGTGGAAACCCTTGCTGTGGAGGGTGATGGCAAGCAAGTTTACTCCTTGGTTGGGTTTGTCCATAAGGATACTGTCAGACTTGGAGGAGCTGGTTGAAGTGTCGTGGGGAACTAATGAATCCCTGAGATTTTTTTGGCATTGTATTTCCACCCACAGAGGAATGCAGGGAAGCATCAGTTTGGGTTTGGAAAAGAAAGCAAAACCATTCTCTAGCCACATGTTGTACAGCAAATGTGCTGGGTCCAGGCACAGGATTTAGCCCTCACTGCTTTGAATATCCCCAACCTCTTATTACTGGGTCCCTTTGTAAGGGTGTTTGTGTGGAGCCTGTAATGGTATAATGCACACTGTAATTTTGCTGTTAAATCTGAGCTGCTTTGGCATGGCAGGGACCAGGCAGCTTGTAGTGATCAGAACATTACGGCTTATTGAATTTCATAGCCTGGAGGATTGAACTGTACAGAGCAACTCTTGAGGAAGGGATTTAAAAAAAAAGTCACCTATTTCTATTGAATCTTTTGTTTTCTAGGGAGATATTTAACACAGTTCCTTTAGAGGGTGAATTCAAGCTGTGTGAGCTCTCCTGACCCCTCAACTCTATCCATGTGCTGCAAGCAGGAAGAGGATTTACCTCAGTATCTAATATGGTGCTAGATCTTCTGGTAGATATTCTGACACAGCCTTCCTTCCAGTATCTGAAGGACAGGGCTGCAAGAAATCTGGGGAGAGACTTTTTACAAGGGCTCATAGTGATAGGACAAGGGGCAGTGCCTTTTAGCTGGAAAGGGGAGATCAAAGCTGGGTATTAGAAAGAAGCTCTTACAGTGAGGGTGGTGAGACACTGGCACAACTTGCCCAGGGAGGTTGTGGCTACTCCTTCCCTGGAGGTGTTCAAGGCCAGGTTGGATTGAGCAACTTGCTCTAGCAGAAGGTGTCCCCTGCTCATGGCAGGGAGTTTGGAACTGAATGATCTTTAAGGTCTCTTCCAACTCAAGCCATTCTATGAAGCTGTGAATCTATGTTTATTGAGGAGTAGAGCTTGCTGAGATGCTTCTCCTGTGCATGGACAGTCCACTATGGAGCTGGTTTGACTTACTAGGGTTTGCATCAGGTCAGCACTTAGACTGAGCCCAGAGCATCTAGTCCAACCCCCTTTCACTCAGCAGGGACATCTTCAGCTAGACAGGTTACTCAGAGCCCCATCCAACCTGACCTGACGTGTTTCTAGGGATGAGGCTTCTACCACCTCTCTGGGCAACTTTGGCTAGTGTCTCCTTACCCTCAGCATTAAAATTTTGGCTTCAAAGACAGTGAGTTGATTTCTTGTGGAAAGCCAAGGAGCAGTGAGATGATTTAGGAAAGGTCATGGAGACAATGAATGGTGGAGGTCAGGGGAAGGCTGCGATATGGACACCTGTGAAGCGTTTTCAAAACAGCTCAAATCCATACAAGTAGAGCAGATCTGCAAGTGGAAAGTAGGTACCAGAGAGTAGGGCTAATTAAAAAAGCCATGCACTGTATGTGGTCAGTGCTGTCCAGATGCTCCAGGAGAACCTCTGTTGGCTTGAGGCACAGCATGAAGGGAAGGGAATAACTTGAGCTAAGTGGTGTTAAGCTTTGGGTGGTATGTGGACATCACAGTCCCATCTTGCTGTGAGCTTCTCTGGTGTTTTACTGGTGCTGCTTATCTGAGACTGGGTTTTGCAGTCTCTCCTGGTGGCTGCTGTGAATGTCCACCTTGAAAAGCCAGTTGGTTCCTATTGTGCTTGTGCACTCCCGTGGGCCTGCTGTGACCCAGTGGGACTGTTCATTTTGGTAAGGGCTGTGGAGCCTGCCCTTAAGCAAGACAAGAGAGATCAGTTAGGCCAAATCAATCCCCTGCCTAGTCTGTATCACTTTGTCCTGATAAGCTGTCAGTTTAGCTTTAAATGCTGTGTCTGAAAGCACATCTCTGCTCCCCAGGATGGGTCAATGTCAGCAGCAGTATCAGTCGAGGGATGGATTTAAGCCACCACCTCATCACAAGAAAGGGGAGCTCCATCTGAGGCATCATTTCTTTTCAGTCTGTGATCTTTCACAGGTTGGAGAGAAATTTGGTAGGATGAAATATCCTCGGGTAGCTCTGAGTCAGCTCTGCAGTTTAATGTCAGCCCTAATACTGGGTTGTAGCAGTGGGGAGATGGAGATGTGGATGGGTGGGATGGAGCTGTTTGCTCACCCAGTATGGTCTGACCTGCTGGGCTTTGACCCCAGCCTGTGACTCAGCTCCACAGAGCCCAGTCCCCACCATGGCATTGAGGAGACAACTGGAAAGGTAAAAGTTAGAAAGCTTGTGGACTGAGATGAATACAGTTCAATGAGTAAAGCAGAACAGGGAATTATCATGGAATCCCAGAGTGGTTTGGCTGGCAAGGGACCCTTAAAGATCATTTAGTCCAACTCCCCCCTGCACTAAACATGGACATCAGCTACTACAGCAGATTGCTCAGAGTCCCTGACAAGCTCACCTGAAATGATTCCAGAGATGGAGCCTCTCTGGGCAATCTGGGTCAGGGTCTCACCACCCTCAGTGTAAAAAATGTCTTTCTTCTCTCTCTGTTTTAGTTTCAAACCATCACCCCTTGTCCTGTCACAACAGGCCCTGCTTCAGATCTTTCCCTGGCTTTCTTATTGGCTCCTCTAAGTCCTAACAACCAGAAGGTCTCCCTGGAGCCTTCTCTTCCTCAGCCTCAACAACCTCAACTCTCTCAGCCTGGCTTCATCACAGAGGAGTTTCCAGCCTTCTCTGGCTGCACTCTACCAGGTCCATGTCCTTGCTGTGCTGAGGACTCCAGAGGTGGCCTCAGCACTGCAGGTGGGGTCTCAGCAGAGCAGAGGGGCAGAATTGCTGGCCACAATTTGTTTCCCTCTTCCATTGGTAAGCAGGTGTTCAGTTATCTCCAGGGAAGCAGGGCTCCATCACACATACTGGTGACCTGGGAAGACAAACCCATCACCCTGAAGGGGACCTTCTTCTTCTTCTTTTATAGGCCGATCATGACATGGTATAGAATCAGAATGGTAAGGTTGGAAGGGACCTCAGGGATCATCTGTTTTGGAATATCCCCATGGTCAGTTGGGGTCAGCTGTGTCTCCTCTCATCTCCTTGGGAACCCCTAACCTACTCACTGGTGGCGCTGGGTGAGGAGCAGAAAAGGCTTTGCCTCTGTAAGCTCTGCTCAGCAGTAACTAAAACATCCTGGTATTATCAACAGTGTCTCCAGCACAAATCCAAAACACAGCCCCATAGTAGCTACTATGAAGAGAATTAACTCTAATGAAAACAAACCTTCAGCAGTGCGTTGAAAGAAGGGGCTGTGAGGGGGATCCCCAAGTCCTCCTGCAGCCTCTGCTGGGGCATAGCCAAGGGCAAACAAGGCACAAGTTATCTCCTTCAGACAGTGATGCTGCTGGTTCCTGGGGTCACTTCAGGACCAAGTTCAGGCTGGCCTTAACCCTGCCTTTCCTGGCTTTGCCTGATGGAAGCCAGAGCCATTGCCTTGTTTGAACACAGGCTTTGCAGCGGGGGGTGATGAATTGCAGTGAGCTTTACCACCCTTCATCGCTGCTTCCTCTGCTCTCTTGGCCCCTCGTGTTTGGTTCAGTCAGAGTTTATTATAAATAACTCCAGATAGCAAGATGAAATTTCCTGGGCTTCCTTTTTCTTGTCTTTTTTTTTTTTTTTTTCTGTTTTTTCTGTTTCCCTTGGCACTTGCAGAGCACGAATCAGCTTCAAGGCAACTGAGGTATTTCAAAACAACATTTCCAGCCCATATCTGCCCAGAATGTGACTTGTGTTTATGGAAGTTGGGCCTTTAGCAGGCTCTTATCAAAACATAGGGGGGGCTCTGCAGCTGGATGCTGGGGTCCCAGACTATAAAGTTCCACCTTAGATTGTCTCATGATGTCTGTAGACTTAACAAAGTCTGTTCTGCATGCGGAGTTGTGCATCTTCCCTGGCTGGGCTGCAGCACTTGTCTCTGCTCCTTCCAAAAAGCCCTTTGAAAGTCCCTTTTGGCTGAGCCTGTGCCTGTCCTTGGCAGGCAAGGCAATGTCACCACGCAGAGGAGCACATGGCATCAGCAAAGCAGAGTGGGATGTTGGGGAGCAGGCAGTTGAGGAGCAAGTGCTGAGAAGCAAGGTTTGAATTTTTGCCTGCTGTAGAGCTCGTGGAGGTCTCGTTCCAGAGCAGTCCTTGTTTGCGTGACGTGTACTGACTGGAGGCTGGGGTCAGGCTGGGCTCCTCGTCACCAGGCTGGGAGAAGGGGAGAGATGTCCTCCTCCAAAGATGTTAGTGCGTCAAGGAATGCGTTTGGCTCCGTCGGCATGTCCTGATCCAATCTCTTGCTGGCTGCTGTCCAGCTTTGCTGCAACTTCAGATGGCTCTTGGTGCAATCTATTACCAAACAGCCTGTTCTTTTGCCTGCTGGAGTGAGGGGGCCAGACATCCACTGGATGCTCTCTGCCTTCTGGTGCCTGGACCAGCATCCTTAAAAAGGCACACAGTCCCCTCGTGTTTGATAGGGCTGCCAAGAAGAACGAGACCTATTGGGCTCTGCATTGCTGTTGCATCCCGTGATGTTGCTTTCTCTGAGACGTGCTGCCCTTCCTGGCAGGCTGGAGAGCCAGGAGCCTTCCAAAACCTTCACTTTCTCATTCAGAGCCTGCCTGAGCTTCCAACCTAAGCTGCTTTAGTCTGTAAGTCGGAAAGAAAGTTTGAGCAGAAATTTGCCTTCACGTTGCAGTTCGTGTCCTCTCTGGCCCATAAATTTTAGTGGGTGTTGGGCACGCTGAATCTCTGGGGAGCTTGTGCTGGTCTCTGCCTCTTCTGGAATGAATCACACTTATTCAGCCCTGAAGAAAGCTCTTTGTGTGTCTGGGTATCTGGGATGGTCCTTAATGCTTGGATTTATGTCCTCTGTCCACGTTGTAGAAGATTCCATCATCCTGGTATTTCAAGATGTGGGGAGTTCAGGAGGACAGTGCTGTGTCTGAGCACTGCTGACTGAATTATCTGTTTTAAGTCATCTAGCTGTGGGCAGGGTCTGGTTTACCTTCTGGTGGATGTTAGTGCTTTGGGGGAGCTCATAAGCCAATGGTGAGATTCATGCTGCAGCTTGCAGGGCAGACTCAATGGCTCCTACTAGCCTTTGGAAGTGCTGACAAGTGGAGGGTCTCCTGAGCTACCACTGGACCCAAATCCTTTGGGTCTGATGTGACTACACAGCTGTGATGGTTTGGGAGTTCCCTGCCCCCACCCCCCCAGACACACTTGTAAAATGACCCAGACTAGAACTCAGCCAGCTGGAAGTTAAGGACTGAAGCTCTATTTACAGCTCAGCACAATGTACAAGCAGAGATATACACAACAGACAGGAATAGTTACAGAAATATACAAGGTAAAGGTAATACAGAAACACAACTCCCCTCCCAGAAATCAGAGTCCCCAGGAGGGGCTCCCAGCTACCCTTCCACCTTCTCCCCACCCTCTATACCTTACCCCAAGGTTTGCCTTACATGCAAGGTGAGTTTGGAGGATGGGCTGGAGGGGGGGTTAGAAGAAAAACCGTTAATGGAGTTATTCAGCAGAGAGGAGAGGCCAGAGCTAGACCATGCTAGACACTGTGCCCCGTGGCACAGACTGCCAGCTTGAGACACTCTCTTATCTTCTTTGTTTTGGATTCCTTTTCTAAACATCTCAGCAAGCCTATGAGTGAAGTAGACATCACCATTGTTTTACTTCACAGCCTATAGTATAATTTTCTCTATTAAAATATCCAAATTAGCTCAAACCAGCACAACAGCTCTATGGGTGCCACACTTCCTAGCAATGCTTCTCGGCTGCTGGGGAGATGGCAGCTTGCAGCACTTCAAAAGCAGAGATGTGTGGCTCTTGTGTTGTTTGATGTCCAAGATGCCCACCTTGATCTTGTATCTCCTCCTAGTGCTGAGCCTGGGTACCCTCTCCCACCAGCCTGGCTTGATCTTTGTAGTCGTGGTGCTGCTTGGCTTCTTTTGACCAGAGAAACACCTTGGTTGTCACATGTGTTTCCATGGGTGACCTCCTGCTCTGTGGGTGCTGCTCTGTTGGGAGGGTGACTTTGCACTGATGTCCCCTGGGCTGTGCAGTGACAGCTTCTCAGGAGCTATCTGTCCACTAGATGTCAAACCTCTGCTGCAGGAGGGGTGCTCCAGCTTGAAGGGAAGGTTGTGACCACAGACGAGGTGCAGGAAGCCAAACGGCATTCGGAGTCCGACATGGGCAGATGTCCACTGATTACCTCACTGCCCATCTGGGGAAAGAAGAGGATTTCAGCTGGCTTCCCCTGGTGATGTAACTCCAATGGAAGCAGAAGGGAAAAGGAATGTGGTGTGGCTTTTCTCCCTCTTTGTTTCTTCTGGAAGTGTATGAATTATTTGAGATGTTGTGAGGATTCAATTGTTGTCCAACTGCTGGCTTCAGACTTGCTTCCAAAGGGACTACTAGATTTAAAGGAAAACCTGGTGTGATCCACTTCTGATCTTCCTTTTACACCAGTTTTTATGGGAACCACCTGCTTTGACAGCAAGAGGTCTGATCATTGTGAGCAGAACCTGAAGCAGAACCTTCCCCTTGAGATATTGCTGGACATCAGCAGGGTTGAAGTATGGTCAGGACCTGTGTCCTTGAGCAGATTGTATGTCTTTGCTGTCATTGCTTGGCAAAGTGATATTTATTAACTTATAGCAGGAATCTGGTGGTATTTTTGTGAAGTCAGGAGGTTTCATTCTGGTTTGCTTACTCTCTTGCCCTCTGGATCAAGAGGCCTTACCAGTTGCTCAGTGCAGGGGAGGTTATCACTTTACTTTCCTGTGCTTTATGATCTTTTTCTCTGTTTACACTGTTAAGGACAAGAGGTGAATGAACCTTTGGGCTGATCCAGTTGCATTCCCTTAGTGGAACCAGTCATAGAACTGTAGAATCTTTTTGGTTGGGAAGGACCTTTTAAGATCATTGAGTCCAGCTGTTGTCTAACCCTATTGAGTCTGGTGCTAAACTGTGCCCC
>VWYK01101809.1:0-10807 GCA_013399775.1 Semnornis frantzii
GAATTCAGTCTCACTGGTGCTTGTATATTTGATTAAAAGATAGTTGCCTGGATTATTTGAAGTTGTGTTAGGCGTAAGACTTCATCGTTCAAGGGTTATTATTACTCTGTCTCACACTCTATTTCTTTCTTTGTCTCCTAAGGTACTGCACTGCCTATAATGAAGTGAATCCAAATGACTACTTTGAGGCTGACAAAGAACCTGACATGCACACCAAATATTCTTTTAACATTGGTTTGAACTAATCATCCAAAGGGATTTTCTATTTCGTTTATGGGATTTGGTTCTCCCATGTGTTTCTCTCCTAATGCGATTGCACTGATGCAAAATCAGAAGCACTGCTAAAAAAGGCTGGCATGCTTTCAGTCTGCAGGACTTCATAAAACATTCTGGAGAGGCTGAGCTAGCCCCTGGCTAGTGATGGAGTTAGTCTGATGGAGTAATAGCAACATGGAAGGCATTAACATCTGTAGGGCATATGATCTCCTGTGTCTTTTTTTATTTCACTATACAAATGTGAGAGGACGTGGGTACAAAGTTTCTGTTCCCCCGCCTTAATTCAATTGGCATAAAGAACTGGTAGGTTAAAGCCTCTGCTACAGAGTGCTGGATCAGATGATGATATTTTGTCAGTAGAAGAAAGCTTAGGGATAAATTCACACGGTTTAAAGTTTTCATATGACCTAGGAAACTCAGGATGACATTTAGAGTTTTCCTCTTTATTGTTTTTTTTAACAAATACTCCAAAGCATGAAGCAAGCAGAGAAAGCTAAGCAGTGCTATCAGCAGATCAAGACAATATTTCCTCCTGAATGAGCTACTTTGTGGGTTTTTTTCCTACTATATTGTGATCATTATTTTCTCCAACCTCCAACGTTTGGAGGTTGGAGAAAATAACTTTCCATTGGCCTTCCTCATTCTGTTCTCTTAACATTTTTTCTCCTTTTATCTTCTTTTAACTTTTTTTTCCCCTCCTTTTATCCTAACTTATTTTATCTTCTCTTTATATCCTATCAAGTCTTTACAATTAAATGCCTTAAAAAAACAAAACAAAACAAAACAAACATACTTCCAACAAATCAGGAAAGTAAGGTGGTGTTGCCAGTCCACTTAGCCCTCTTTTTTGTGTGGTTTACCCACCCATAAGCATTTACCAGGTAACCTTCAGGGTTGGTGTGATGATAGTGCTTCTATATCCCATCATAAGCATGAACTTGGGCATGTTTTTGAAACCAAACTGTAATTATTAATTACAACAGTATAATGAGGAAAGTCTTTTCAGCTGTCTGTTACCTGCAGTTCTGGGGGTCTAACCATAACATGGCTAAGCTTATGTAAGAAGAATAGGAGTGATAAAATTCCCAGCTTTGCCCGTTGCTATAACCATCAGCTTTATCTGCCTCCATCTCTCAGGCAACAGTGTGGGCACACTACATGCAAAGAATCACAGGATCACAGGATGTTAGGGGTTGGAAGGGACCTCTGGAGATCTTCGGGTCCAATCCCCCTGCCAGAGTAGGACTACATAAAGGTGAAACTCAAACACCTTCTCCAGGTCCCTTGCTAGAGACTACTCAGTACTCATCACAGTCCCCTTTGAAAATGGCTGAGAAGCCATACTCCCAAGACCAGAGACTTTTAAATAACACAGCTCAATTTCGAAGTTAAGATATCAAATCCCAGAAGTGAGATATGGGCTATGCTATTTCTGTGCCCACTCTTTCCCTGCGGCCTGCACTCCTTACACAGTGATCAGATCTTCATGCAAACTGCAGTGCTGCTGTAAATTGTTGCAATGACAACTTAAAACTTACCACTCTAATTACAGAATCACAGAACTAACCAGGTTGGAAAAGACCTTTGAGATCATCAAGCCCAACCTATTATCCCACACCATCTAATCAACTAAACCATGGCTTTAAATGCCTCATCCAGACTCCTTTTAAACACTTCCAGGGATGGTGACTCCACCTCCTCCCTGGGCAGCTCATTCCAATGTCAATCACTTATTCTGTGATTCTTTTTGCTAACACCCAACCTGAACCTGCCCTGGTGCAGTTTGAGGCTGTGTCTTCTTGTTCTGTCACTGGTTACCTGGGAGAAGAGACCAACCCCACCTGACTACAACCTCCTTTCAGATAGTTGTAGAGAGCAATAAGGTCTGCCCTCAGAGTCCTCTTCTCCAGGCTGAACAACCCCAACTCCCTCAGGCTTTCCTCACAGGGCTGTGCTCCAGCCCCCTCACCAGCCTTGGTGCCCTTCTCTGGACACATTATTGGTTTTGTTAACAAAAGTACAGAATAACTTAACCACAAAGCTTGGTGTAGGACAATTGGGACCTAGCCTGAAAGGAACCAAAGGTTTGTTAACCTCTTCATGAGCCCTGAAAGAAGAGGCACTAAGCAATCATAAGGCTGTTTGTCCTGATGGATTTGGGTGGCCAGTTCTAAAACTTGCAACTTTTCTGACACTGGAAATGTAGTATAAAATGCAACCACAATCCTGCTGGAAATTTGAGCATGGGGCAATCTACATCTAAGTCCTGCGCAAGCTTTAAAATGATTGAACAAAAACATATAGAATTTCAGCTCCTTTTCAATATGTTCTAAGGTTAAGATTTCTGAGCACATACTCTGTAAATCCATTGTGCTGAAATTTAGTGCAAAAGGTAGAGTAGGGTTGTCTAGAAAATTAGTAGAAAAACTTATTAAGATGAACTTACCTGCTTTTAAAGATGCATATGGAAATATATGCCATGACATAAACTGTGTTTAGGAGAGTGCTGAATAGTGGCTTAACATTGTTATAAATGGGTCAGTCTACCTGAGCCATCAGGGCAAATTCAGGAGGTTAGAGGTGGTTTTGTATTACTACAATAATTAAAGATCATTGACCCAAGAAAAGAGGTGAACAACCTACTTGGGACAAATAGACTCAAAATGTTTTTCTTCTAATTTAAAAGCAATAAAGATTCTTTTTCTTGCCTTCCACAAACATAACAATTCATTCTATGGGTTTTTTACCAGACAAAATATACTTCAAAAGTTTCCAGAAGACCTCTAGCAGTCAAGGTGTCCTCTCTGAGAGGAGTGCCCACTCTGAATATAATGGCATAAATTTGGGTAGTAAACCCATCAAGGCAGGAGTTGTAGGCAATTTCCAGGACTGCTGTTCACTTCCAGATTCTTTTTCACAGATTCACAGATGGCATCAGGTTGGAAGGGACCCTCAAAGACCAGGTTGTCCAACATGCCTGCAGTGAGCAGGGACACCTCCAACTAGATCAGGTTGTCCAGGGTCACATCAAATCTGACCTTGAACATCTCTGTGAATGGGGCTGCAACCACATTCCTGGGCAACCAGTTCCAGTATTTTGCCACTCTCATTGTGAAGAACTTCCTCATTATGTTCTACCCTGCTTCAGTTTAAAAACACTCTCCCTTGGCCTATCACTAGAAGCTCTTCTGAACAGTCCTTCCCCAGCCTTACTGTAACTCCCCTTCAGATATTGAACAATGCTAATGGTAGAAGTGCTCCTAAAACTGAGTCACAGGATCCTTCCCCAGCCTTACTCTAAGTCTCCTTCAGATATTGGACAATGCTAATGGTAGAGGTAGTCCTAAAACTGAGTCAAAGGATCCTTCCCCAGCCTTACTGTAAGTCTCCTGCAGATATTGGACAATGTTAATGGTAGAGGTGGTCCTAAAACTGAGTCAAAGCTAGATCCCTGTAATGTCAAGAGAGAGTTCACACATGCTAAATGGAAAAGAAAAATCAGTGCACATTCAAACAGTACTCAACATTTTCTTTTAATTTTCTACTAGTTTTCTCATGAAATGTTGAGTTCAGTAAAGTTTCCAGACACCATCATATTGGTTGCACTCTACTTCTCCCCTCTATACGCAGACACACTGTGCTAGACAAACTTTTGGCCTATTAAATTACAAACTATCCCTTTTTTTTTGTTTGTTTGTTTGTTTTTTGGGGTTTGTTTGTTTGTTTTTTTCCTTTTTGATAATACATGTTTCAAAAACATCAAAAGACAAAAATCCTGTGGGAAAATTATGCCCCGTTCCATAACTCCTTTTGTTGCTAAATAGAACCTTAAACCTCTTCAATGCCTTTATAAGGAGCTTTGCTTCTCAGATGCATGAAGCCACCCACTTCCTTTCCATATCTTGTTCTCATCCCCTTTGTGGTTTATTTCCCTGTTTGTCCTTTTCAAATGGCAGCATTTGTAAGAAGGGTCTTTCAAAGACATTGTGCTCCAGTCTTGACAGCAAAGGATCTTCTCAACTGCCCACACTTCTTTCACTCTTTTTGTAAAGGAATCTGGAATCTGGAAATATTAGGCTGCCAAAATGGCCTTTGTTTTAAAATGACTTCTTTGTTTCCCTCCAGTGGCTTTAATCAAAAGGATGTTTTCTAGGGAAGGGATTCCTTCCACTGAAGTTGATGTGAATTCTGCCTTTAAAACAGGTGGAGACAGAAGTTGTTCTAGGCTAGTTTATACAGCTCAAGGATCTATTTCACAACTATATCCCAAGACAGATCTATGCAAAACTTAGGGGGAATAGTGATTTTTATTTTGTTTTTACAATATAGGAATAAAAATAATTGTATACCTATATATACCACTCACCCATTCATTGTTGGCATCTAAAAGACAGCAAACTTCAGCATATAGGTTTGCAGGAGCCAGGTCGAGTACTTCATAGTCTTGAATTTACAGGTCAGGTAAAGCACTGTAAATCAAGAGTAATTCCATTTCAGATAATTAAGTTAGTATACTAGTATTAAGCCCGGAAGAAGTGTGTGAAGAATGAAACCCTGTAATTACATTTGTTTCCAGAGCAGATAGAGCATCATCGATGTTGAAAAAGACATTGCTCAATAAATTAGTGCTAAACAAAAAGTGGCAAACAAAAGAAACCTACAAGGTATCATCGATGTAGACCTGGTTTAATGTTTTTTACACTTATTTATGTTTTAAAAATATGAAAGCTCAAAACCCAGTAGCTGGGACAATATAGGCCTGTCAGATCCCTCAGGAAAGAAAAAAAGAAGTCAAGAAAATGCGTGAAGATTAAAAAAAATTAATGGAATCATGAAGAACTCTGTCTGGTTTTGTTTGCTTGTCTGGTTTGTGTAATATTCAAAGTTCCTTTTAAGTTTCAAACAGGATTTTGGAACAGATTGCCCAGGGAGGTTGTGGCTGCTCCCTCCCTGGAGGTGTTCAAGGTCAGGTTGGAGGAGGCCTTGAGTGACCTGTACTAGTGGGAGGTGTCCCTGCCTATGGCAGGGGGTTAGAACTGGATGATCCTTGAGGTCCCTTCCAACCTTACTATTCTATGATTCTATGATCCTATGATTTGTATGAAACTGGAGTGGGTTTGTCACAATTTGTGGATTCCTTGTAAGTGAGCGTCCAAGGTTGAAAATAAATGGCTCAGGAAACAAGTCTAAGCACAGAGGCAAGACGAAAAAAGTGAGTACTGAAATAGTGTTCTGTCCCAAATTGTTGGTATTGAAACAGATATGGATGTCTGACTAGCCAAGAAGCACAAAATTGTTCTCTGAATTTCTTTTCAAACTAATTGCTATTTTAAGTGTGAAAGAGAATCAGAACTTTTTTATATTGTCTAGAAAGTTATTTGCTTTCTGTGGATTATGAGATTGAAGTAATTTATACTTAACATATTTCTACTTTTAACCTTTATTCATTTTGAATCTGATATCAAGTATATTAGTTCCTAACAACATAGAAAAAAAAAATAGTGGAACAAGAAATTAATGAGATTTATCTCAAACTAATTAAAAATTAAGAAATTCTTCTTTGCTTAATAAGAATGGCACAAAACTCTGCAGCTTGTTTCTGCTTCTGTTTCAACAGGACTAACTCAGTTTTTAATTCTTGCATTTGGTAAACTCTGATCACTGACTGACAAATCTAACACTTCCATTTTTAAGTCTTCCTCCTTTGAAATATCCCCTTGCTTTAGTAAGTAGCCGCTCAGGTAATTGTACATTACCCTTATCAGTCTTTATTTCTCAGTCACTCCTTCACTGTTTCTCACTCATATTCAGGTATTTTAGAAGACTGGTTCATATATAATAGCTTTGCTGTATGATAATAGACATTAGATTTCATCCTTATCAACTTCCAAATTAAAAGATAGAACTAAAGGAGAAACATTTGGATTAAGGGATGAATTAAGGAATATTTACCCAAGTGAGTTAGTGAAATATATGGGTTTAGTAGCTTTGTTTCTTAGTCTTATTTTAAAACTGAAGGTGAAAAGGCCAAAGGAAAGGAAACATTATCTTTGTGTTTTCTTAACCCCTGGTTTTATTAGAAAGATAACCTACCACTGGAGAAAATTTAAAGTAACATCATGGCATTCTAATTTGCTCCATCTGTTGATAATTGCCAATTCCCTAACATGTCAAATGTGAAAGGCTGAGAGGATGGAAAAAAGATGGATATGTTTGGTGCATGCCAATCAGTTTTCTTTGTACTAGGGCATCTACAGCAGCTAAAAAAGACCCCAAAGTAGTTTGGGATCCATAACAGAAACAGTAGCATGCGCTACTAAACTGTCAGAAAACATAAACTAGAGAGTGGAACCTCTGTCTCCATATACATCGCAATAGCAGCCACAGGCCAGCTTTACATTTTTCCTCTAGGGTGATATTTAACAGAAGACATCATCTGAAAACAGAAGGCATAGTTTCTCAGTCCTGAAGACATTTTCCTGAATAAACAAGTTTAAATGTTCTTTTGAGGAATGTGCCTGGACAGCCACGCATCTCTTCTTGGATCAGCATAACTGGAGTTGATGCTATCTAGGTCATACAATCTCATAAGGCCTCCCTGCTACCAGTCTCTGTTGTTTAACAGCTGGAACCAGATGAATCAGTCAGTTGAATCAAAATAAACAACTTCTATGTACAAGAACGATATGAGGATCACAGCAAATGAAGTTATTTTCGTTCCTGTCATTAGTTTTTCTCAGGCTATGCAGACACTGCAGAGGGCTGTGATTCCAGGTGTTATTTTCTTTGATTTGGAGGGTATGGACTTAAAGTCCAGAGAACGGACTAGTTCCCTTGAGCACTTCCTAATTGGATTCGATCAGAAATTGTATGGGTTAGTCTGAAGAATTTAAATAAGAAGCAATCACAGTTGTGAAGACAGAACCCTGGACTAGTGGGCACTGCGGAGCAGACTTAGGCCTTTTGACTTGTAAGAACAAGAATTAATCTTCTCTTTGTCCAGCCTAATCCTGTATTCTGAGCAACACATGCAGCAAGTATGGTTGTTAATGCTAGGAGGTTTTTTAAGATTCCGTTCTGAAGCATATTTTTGCCAGCCACCATTTTTAGCATTTTTTAAAGGAACACAAATTTAGTACTTTTTAACAACTAGGATAGTTTTTCATCATGCCTGAGGCATTCCTTAGGTGAGAGAAGATATAGAGTAGGCTCAAAAGGAAAAAATAAAATAAAAAACCCACCCCAAACATACAGAATCTGCATGCTTTTAAAAAAAGAACTCTTTGGATATTTCTTATTCTCTAGTGTTTATGTAGGTAAAGTATTATATTTCCATGTATGATCTGTACTAGTGGGGGTTGTTCCTGCCTATGGTAGGATGTTGGAACTAGATGATCTTTGAGGTCCCTTCCAATCTTACCATTCTATGATTCTATGATTTTATGAATAAAGACTCTAACTCCTTTAACGCAGAGAATTAGACTGATGACATAGATGAAGAAGAAATAAGATTAGACTATGTTGCTAAAGTTGCATTTGTATTTCTGTATAATCAACATAATTTATAGGAAAAAAAAAATATCATAGAATCACAGAATGGTAAGGTTGGAAGGGACCTCAAGGATCATCTAGTTCCAACTCCCTACCATAGGTGGGGACACCTCCCATTAGAACAGGTCACTCAAGGCCTCATCCAACCTGGCCTTGAACACCTCCAGGGAGGGAGCAGCCACAACCTCCCTGGGAAACCTGTGCCAGTGTCTCACCACCCTCACTGCAAACAACTTCCTCCTAACATCCAGTTTCAATCTCCCCTCTGCCACTTTAAATCCATTACCCCTAGTCCTGCAAGACCTTGTAAATAATCCCTCCCCAGCCTTCCTGTAGGCCCCCTTCAGATATTGGAAGGCTACTCTATGGTCTCCTCAAAGCCTTCTCTTCTCCAGGCTGAAGATCTTGACTCTTTTGCTGGAGCTGCTCTGACAGCTCTGTATCTGTGAGAGGAGCTCTTCTTTAGAAAAATGTCACAATTGAATAGCATGTAAATAGAGTAAAAATGAGGCAGACTAATGAAAAATAATCATGTTAACATCCTAAGAAATCTTGTACCAGCAAAACTATTCAAATCTTCCTCCTATCTGAATTCAAGGAATGTGAAAATAACTACTGACAGCTGAAGGTGAAAGAAAATACATTCTTTCTGTTTACTTACTCTTAGTAGAGTTTAAATTGTTTCAAGATGAAAGAGTTTTTGTTAGAATTGAGCTGATTTAAATCTGTTTGCTCTTCTGCTACTCTTTCTATAGCATCTGTAACATCAGCTTCAGCTCAGGTAACTGTTTGCTAATGGGCGATAGACCAGCAAGTAATTCAAGAAAGAACAAAGACAGATATTGTGCAATCAATATTCAAGCAGAGATGTACTGATCCTCAATTTTCTGTTCCTACCATTGAATAGAGAAACTACACATCTGCAGCCAGACCACCTTAATGGTAATAATCTCACAAACTAACTAGGGGTGGGCTTGCTCCATATGTAGGAAGAGTCTCTCAAGAAAACATAATGAGTCTTTCAAGTGAACATCATGATACTCTTGAAAATACTTTGAGTTGTAATTATACTTGGAATTATTAGAGTATTTCCTCTTAATATCTTCAGAAAATGAACAAGGATTAATTAAAATTAAGACTTTAAGAAGTTTACAGATCTAATATAAATTTGTCAGTACAGCCCTACTGTTTGTACCAAATAATAGCTAAGTTTCCTGTTAAAAAAAAAAAAAAAATCTTAGTATTCCATTTGTTGTACTCCTCCTTTAAACAGCAGAGCCTGTTTCACTTGTTAGCCTCTAAATCAACATGATTCTTTAGATGATTTCTGGTAAGTAATTGCAGCTGAAACTCTTTAGTCGTGACACACATGCATGCACAGAAAGTGATTATCTCTGGTTTGTCTGTTGTTCAATTCACATTATAAATAAAGATAAATGAAGAGTCTCTTTGTTATTAAGATCCTCTCTTTTGAAAGGTCAACTGCTGATAAACTACAAGAAGCAAACAGTGAAATCAACTGCTCTGTGTCATTCAGGAACACAAATGGAAAGACAGTCTGAGTTTCAACCAAATTAAAGGGGCAAAATCATCTGAATCAAACAATCCAAGTGAACAAGAGGATGAATCTTTCAGTGATTTACCTAATCAGGTAAACAGGCAACTTAAATATTGCAATGAAAACAAATCAAATACAAACAGAAAGAAGCCTATAGAGAGACAATGTAAAAAGGGGGGGGGGGAAAGGACAAACTTTCTGTTATACTTCCTATGTATTGATATTTCTTTTTTGTGAGTCAAGTTGTAAGAAGTTGCTTCAATTACATCAATAAAAAAGAACAAAACAAAACAAAGCCCAACCAACCAACAACAACAAAAAAATATTAAGGATAGAAAAACCAGGAGTAATATGCAATGAGAATGGAAAGATATTTATTTAAATAAATATTTTTTCTCAATTTTCTATGTAACTTCCTATATATTGATACTTTTTTTTCTGAGTCAAGTTGTAAGAAGTTGCTTCAATTACATCAATAAAAAAGAACAAAACAAAACAAAGCCCAACCAACCAACAACAACAAAAAAATATTAAGGATAGAAGAATCAGGAGTAGAATGCAATGAGAATAGAAAGATATCTATTTAAATGAATATTTTTCCTCAGTTTTCTATGAAGCCAATGATGCTGAACATAAAGACAAAGGTAAGGTGATAAGTGTGTGAATAGAGGTTAGGTAATGGAAATTACTGGAGCCGAATGTAGATGCAAAAGTGTTCAATGCAGGAGAACCAAATCATTTTTATGCCAGAACTTGAGGCAAAATGGAACATAGAATTTCAGACATCAGAGCCAGAATTTGTAATATTATTATTTTTTTTATTTCCTGACTTGTTTCAAATTAGTGGAGAACATAAGCTAAAGTATGAAAAGGAGGGCAGAGTGACAAGTCATTAGTCTGATAAATAATAATATGTAAGGCTCCTTCTGAAAGGTGTTCTGAAAAATAAAGAATAAGATAGTGCCAGTCTAACCTGATAGAATTCATTGAAAAATAATTGATTTTTTAGACAGGAAAAGAGAACAGATCTAATCAATCTGATACCACACAGGAATTGTTAGTTAAGAAGCAGATAGAAAAAAGGGATTAATCTGGGAATTATAAAGTGGGGAAGGGACTAGAGGAGGGGTAACAATAGGAATAAAGAACAAGAAGAAACTCAGGTAGAGGGAGGCTGCCACTGCAGTTTCTCTGTGATTGGTCTCTTGAGTGGTTTCATTAATATTTTCCATAATAACCTTGAAAGAAATATGCTACTAGGTTAAATGAACTATGTAACTTTTTTTTCCTTCAAATTAGAGTATCAGGCAGAAAGAATCAGATGGCCCTGAGCACCGGGAAAATAAGAACAGAATGAAATTCAGTAGTATAACATACATGGCCATGCACTAAGAATTTCTTCTTTTTTTTTTTTTTAGATCG
>VWYK01101809.1:11538-35057 GCA_013399775.1 Semnornis frantzii
TGCTGAGAGAGCTGCAGCAGCTCTGCTGTGAGGACAGGCTGAGAGAGTTGGGGCTCTGCAGCCTGGAGAAGAGAAGGCTTCCAGGAGACCTTAGAGTAGCCTTCCAGTATCTGAAGGGGGTCTACAGGAAGGCTGGGGAGGGACTATTGACAAGATCTTGTAATGACAGGATGAGGGGCACTGGTTTTGAAGTGGCAGAGGGGAGATTTAAAGTGGATGTTAGGAGGAAGTTGTTTGCAGTGAGGGTGGTGAGACACTGGCACAGGTTGCCCAGGGAGGTTGTGGCTGCTCCCTCCCTGGAGGTGTTGAAAACCAGGTTGGAGGAGGCCTTGAGTGACCTGTACTGGTGGGAGGTGTCCCTGCCCATGTCAGGGGTTTGGAACTGGATGATCCTTGAGGTCCTTTCCAACCTTACCATTCTATGATTCTGTGATTCTATGGTTATAAAATAAAGATCACCAGTCAAATCATGAATAAACTTAGTCATGAAAGAAAAGTAAAATTACTGCAATAAGAGCAATGATATATCTACAGGAAGAAAAAAGACAACAAAAAAAATTCTGAAGTGGAATTTGTTTAATTTATTTTAAAATATTATGTGATATAGGTACCTGTAGTATCAGGAGCTGATCTACATTAAAGAATTAATTTCACCCTAGTCCTATATTCCAAAGTATTTGCTGACTTACTGGGCAGATGAACTTGTCACTGGCTAAATCACAATTACAGATTTTAGCCCTTTGTCATTCTGCCAGAGGAAATCCTTAATCAACAGCAGCAGTACATGTTCTGTGTATACAGCACATCGATTTCCTAGTGAAGTTGCAAGTCTCTCTTTTATTAATACCTTTCAAATTTTTATTTTATATATTTTTTCTAAAACAATCGAGTACATTTTCATCCAAAGTAGATGCTGGTGTCCTACTGCATTTTTCAGTCACCTTCCAGTTTTCAAAAGGAAGGTTTATAGGCTAGGTTAGTAACTGGTGAGATTGCAGGTGTGAAGAGTCTGTCACAACAAACTGTTTCAGGACTTTCCAGGGACTCTGTTAGAGCTGTGTATGTCCCTTTGGGAAGGTAAGAACCATCTGTTTCTGATGGGATAAAGCTTCTATTTCGAACCCTGCAGGGCTGCAAGGTATTGAACTTACATTCTGTCTTACATTTAAAAGCAGAATGCATTTAGAAAGGAAGTTTGGGAGCAAAAAGGAAGCAATTCTCTTCCAGTTATTGCCTGAAAAGACTCTGAGCTTGTGTATGACAGAAATAATCCATGAAGAAACCACAGAATATGACACAGTGCAGAAAATGACACGTTGCAGGAGGGACTAAAATGTTGCATTGACTTAATTTATCACAGTGTTCCAAAATTAGGACATAGTTAAACTCATGATGTGGCTATTACTCACAGAGCTAATTAAACAGTCCATTCACTAGAAGGAAACTGATTTGAGACTTTGCCAGTTCAGGAGGATTGTGCAACAAAGCTTTCAGCTGTCCATGTATCTGTAGGTAGATCGTGAGGACAGAAAGACATAAAATGGATTTAAGAAAATTTTCTAAGGAGAATGATGAATGTGTAAAAACACAGCAGGGTGTCTACTAAGTGTTATTTACTGGAGAATAAAATAAAGCAAAATACACCAAAAAGATCAAGCAAAGAAATGTGAAATAATGTTCCCCTTTATTGATGTTTCAACATAAACTGAAGAGGAATCTGACAAGCTGATTGAGGTGATTAAGTACTTCCTTTCAAAGCCTTGGTCTTTACAAGGAGAGGCTACACAGTTACCTATATTCCCTGCACTGTCAGCAGTGTGAGAAGATGCATCTAGAGGGGTGGAGAAAGACACAAGAGTATGCTTCACTTCAGATTCTGCTGCAGGGGAGAGAGCTCCTACCATCAATTTCTACATACTGTCAATATTCTGCAGTGACAGTATATTGAATGGAGGTGCCTCATTCCATTGTGTCATCCTGAAGTCAGAATTTAATCCTTCTTACCTCTTCTACTGAGAATTCAGAAACAAGTGAAATATGAATTAACTTCATTTTTGGGCACCTCATTACAGAGGGTATGTGGAGGTGCTGGAACCAGTGCAGAGGGCAACAAAGCTGGGGAAAGGCCTGAGGAATAAATCTTATGAAGAGTGAATGAAGGAGCTGAGGATGTTTAGTTTGAAAAAATAGGAGGCTGAGGGGTGACCTCATTGCTTTCTACAGCTACTGAAAGGACATTGTGAACAGGTTGGGGCTGGTCTCTTCTCACAGGTAAATAGTGATAGAAGAAGAGGGAATTGCTCCAAGCTGCCACTGGGTAGGTTTAGGCTGAACAGTAGGGGAAAAAAAATTTCACAGCAAGAGTGGTCGTGCCTTGGAATTGGCTGATCAGGGAGGTGGTGGAGTCACTAATGCTGGATGTGTTTAAAGGTCATTTGGATGTGGTGCTTGGGGATATGGTTTAGGGTGAACCTTGTAGAACAGGGTTGTTGGTTGGATTTTGTGATGCTGAGGGTATTTTCCAGCTTGAATCATTCTGTGATTCTGTGATTCACTGTTTGGCATCCATCCTGCTCACAGCTTCATTTGCCAAACTGTTATATGCACTTTGTACTGCAAGACAGTAGTTAGGGTAACCTTGGGGCATAAAGTGTTATAGCAGTCTCAGAGAAAAAAACAACAATTTCATTCTCATTCCTCTAAGCCATCTAGTTCATAGAAACATAGAATTACAGAATCAAAGAGTCATAGAATCAAAGAATCAAAGAATCATAGAATGATTTAAGTTGGAAAGGACCTCAGAGATCATCCAGCTCCAACCCCCTGCCATAAGCAGGTACATCTCCACTAGTACAGGTAGCTCAAAGTCTCCTCCAACCTGGCCTTGAACCCCTCCGGGGGGGGAGCAGCCACAACCTCCCTGGGCAACCTGTGCCAGTGTCTCACCACCCTCACTGCAAACAACTTCCTCCTAACACCCAGTTTCAATCTCCACTCTGCCACTTTAAACCCATTGCCCCTTGTCCTGTCATTGCAAGACCTTGTCAATAGTCCCTCCCCAGATTTCCTGTAGGCCCCTTTCAGATACTGGAAGGCTACTATAAGGTCTCCTCGACTTCCTAGACTTGGATTTTCAAACTAATTGCAAAGATGCACATACAAAGAACAGATTTTACGAGTAAGTTGCCAGGCTGTTTGCTCCTTGCACATTAGCAGAGCCACTGTAAATTGACATTATTATCTGTAGAAAGAAGTGGCTTTCCTTTAGCAGCCTGTTTGTATTTGCATGCTTATACATGTGAATAATGATATACTTTTATGACCTAAGTTTAAGATCCAAAAACCCTATATAATTTATTTACTCTGCAAGTCAGAGAATTCCACTTTCATAGCTTCTATTTTTAAATAGAAGATAGCTAGGGATGAATTACCAAAGTTTAATACTACCAAAAGAAAAATTAATGATGCATGTGGAGATAATACTTCATAACACAAGCCAGCAGGGAACTGTTCTCCATTAGAAGCTTGAGTGTGAAGGTTCAATGGTGAAACCGAATGCATTATTTTATTAGCAAACAGTTACAGTTCTCAGAACTGTGGAAATTCTGTTTTCTTACAAGGTCTTATTGGCAGATATCAGAAAGCTCACCCAAACACATTTGGGCCTGCTGAATCCCCTGAGATAACAACCCTTCCCAAATGTCAAAACAGTAATATGCAAGGTTATAAGAAGAGCAACAAAATTGTCAGAAACACGGAATTCCTGCAACAAATGAAATTAAAAGGGTCACTTCTAGTTAGGTGTCAACCCCGCAAAGAATTCACATTCCTAGCTTTAACTGTGTGAATAGTCATATTGGTTTCATATTGAAAAACCTTCACAGGATTAAGGTTTAAATTGGGGTCAAATGTCTGCGGTCACTTCTGTTGCCCTTCTTGAACTCCATGGCACTACTCACATGCTCAAAATTAAATGTTTGTAAGGTCAGAGTCTCAGTCTGGACATAACGAAAGAAAAAGCAGATATGATGAAGCCATTTTGTATGGTACACTGTTAGAAAAAATACATATATCAAAAGCTTCTCTCCTTATCCAGCCTATGAGAATGATCAGACTGAGTTGCACAAAAGGTCTCGCTGAATGATTCCCTCAGGAATATATTTGTTGAAAACCATTTGGACACTGTCTCATGAGATTTAGAAAAACAAAATAGGATATCCTCATAGGAGAGATTTGGATGCTAGTCTTCAGGTATACAGTAGTATAATAGGGGGTCATAACTCCAAACTCTACATGGTGGATGCAGACATACACCTTTCCCATGTCTGGAAAACTCAGGGCATCTAAGAAAAAGGATGTAAAGCCAAAATGCTCTATCTATATCTCTATGGCAGCCTGAACTACTCTAACTGCTGGTCTTGCCCTTTCCTCCACTGTTGAGTGGGATTTTGAGTCCCCTCATTGCTCCAATTCCAGTATTGTTCCACTATTGGCTTTACTAAGATACTTCAGTGCACTGATTAGTCAGTTTTATTGTCCAGTTTTCTGTAGATAGACTACTGAGTTAAGGCTATTCAAGAAAGTGTCCAGCAATTGCTGGTGATTTTCAAGAGGGTATCAAAGTAATATCTGACCATGAGGAAGAATAAGGAGGACAACAGCTTCCAGTTATGGGCTTGCAGCATCATGGGTCTGTCAAAGAGCTCTATTTCACCAGAAGATCCTAAAATACACTCTCCCAAAGACAGCACTCCAGATGATGGATGTTCTGTTTTTAATCCAATTTTTAGCTCTGTAATACTGAGCAGTGCCTAACCGGAAATGAACAGCTCTTGGATTAAGGGTCAGCATTAAAACTGGTGAATTTAAAAGAAATCAGTTTAGAGTTAAGTGTGTCTTTGCCTTATGTTTTCGGTTTGGGGGAGAGTTGTTTGGCTGATTGGTTTGGGTTTGGGGGTTTTTAATAAATCTTTGCACTGCTCTGCCCTCTTCATGCCACTTGGAGCACTTCCATTATAGAAAAAAACATTCAGTTCGCACTTGACCCTCTGTCTTGCCTTCCTCCCACCTCCTTAAAGAGGTGATTGTACTTCCAATTCTACATGGTGAAGCTGTTCCACCTTTTCTGGATCATTTATATGTTCCCTTGAGAAGGTAGTGATCCTATATTACAGGTGAGCATTCTAACTGGCACATTCACTGAGGTCGTGTAGATATTCAATTATTTCCTGGAAAGTGAGGCAGAAGAGGCTGAGACACTCATCACTTTTACCTGTAGCAGTCCTTAGATAGGTGTGGATTCAGCCAGAAGAGAAATCAAACCAGATCTCTCTCAAATCTCATCAACTATGAATCTACCCAGGTAAAATAATTCTGGAAATATGCATTTTATTAACTAAGACAGGACTTAGACAGGGTCTTGGCCCCTCAGTGTTTAATGCTAACAAAATTAAACTGTCATATATGCCAGGATTAAATGCCTAAGGGACCTCACTAATTGGAATTCAAGTGTCCAAAGGATTTAACCCTGACTTCTACAATTAGTCATGAGGTGGAGGGTTGTAAAACTCAGTGGTGCCATGAACAAAGGTGTGCTTTATCTGTCAAGTTTGAAGTCCTTCTATTGTTCATCACAGCTTCATCTGCAGGCTTTCCCTTCCTCTCAAAAATATAATCACTGAAGTACAGTACTATGGTCTTTTTTTTTTTTTAGGCAAATTGCATTTAACAACCAAATACTGATGACAGGTATGACTCTTAATGGAGTTTGCAATTTTCTTTCACTAATATAAATACAAGAAATATTTTAATGCCTTAAGCTACAACAATAATCACTGATTATTATATGGGTGGAAGTTGAGGCATAGAAAGTTTCATTGAAACATGAGGAAGAATTTGTTTTGCCGTGAGGGTGACAGAACTCTGGAACAGGCTGCCCAGTGGGATTGTGGAGTCTCCCTCTCTGGAGATATTCCAGACCTGCCTGGATGCATTCCTGTGTGATCTGGTGTAGGTGATCCAGCTCTGGCAGGGAGGTTGGACTGGATGAGCTTTCAAGGTCCCTTCCAGTTCCTGACATTCTGTGATTCTGTGATTATTAGCTATAGAAAGAAATTATTTACTGTGTCAGTGCATGTTTTCTAGGAAGTACCTTCTGTTTCCCAGAGCAGTTTTAACACAGATTTTCCTGTGCTGCTCCTTCTGTTATCTTTTTGAACTCAGTATCCCTATCAGAATGCATACATCTTCTGCACTTCTTTTCCAAATATATGCTAAACAGGTGAAGAAACTGTAAGGTATGCTTAAAATACATGCTGAGAACTAAAGGCTACAATCAGTTTTTCCTATATTTTGCTGCTGTATCTGTCTGTTCATTTGATATGAATTAAAATAAACTCCAAATACAAGTAATTTAGAAACATGTATTTTTGTGAAAAATAAGTACTTAAGGCATGAAAATCTCATGCACAGGATTCATCCCTCTTAGTATCAAACTCCTTTTCTAATGAGTGGTGAGAGACAGATGTATCCAGAAGGCAATTTTTTATTTTTCATTTCTCTGTCTCCATGGAAAAGGAGAAGTCCACGGAGAAGTAAAATTTTCATATGATTAACCTCACATGAGATAAATCCTACATCTGACTTTCTGTGCCTCGCAGTTCTTACCAAGATTAAAGGATGATTTTTTTTTTTATTTGTTAGAATAATGACCAAAACTTAAGCACATATAACACACATCTACTTCATTCCTCAGCGCAGACTCCTACCGCTGTACATGCCTGAGACCCTGGCCATGGTGCTAAATCACTCAAACATTTACCACCCTTAGAATGATAATTGTATGAGGGGAGGACTCCAAGTAGTTAAACGTCCAAAAATGCTCAGATTGCCATTCTTAATTTTCCCTATTTCTTCCCAATCCTAGAAAGTCAGCAGTGCATACAATCATAGAATCACAGAATCATAGAATGGTAAGGTTGGAAGGGACCTCAAGGATCATCTAGTTCCAACCCCCTGCCACAGGCAGGGATACCTCCCACTAGTACAGGTCACTCAAGGCCTCCTCCAACCTGGCCTTGAACNTCCTGTCATTACAAGACCTTGTCAATAGCACCTCCCCAGCCTTCCTGTAGGCCCCTTTCAGATACTGGAAGGCTACTCTATGGTCTCCTCAAAGCCTTCTCTTCTCCAGGCTGCAGAGCCCCAACTCTCTCAGCCTGTCCTCATAGCAGAGCTGCTGCAGCCCTCTGAGCATCTTTGTGGCCTCCTCTGGATCTGCTCCAACAGTTTGATGTCCTTCCTGTGCTGGGGGCTCCAGAACCACACACAGTACTCCAGATGGGGTCTGAGGAGAGCAAAGGGGCTGAATCCCCTCTCCTGCCCTGCTGCCCACACTGCTCTTGATGCAGCCCAGGACTCTGTTGCTGTCTGGGCTGCACTCACACTGCAGGCTTGTGTTGAGATTCTCATCAACCCAGACCCCAAGGTCTTTTTCCTCAGGGCTGCTCTTAGCTATTCACCACCCAACCTGGAGATGTGTTTGGGATTGTGCCTACTCAGGTGCAGGACCTTGCCCTTGGCCTTGTTGAATTTCATGAGGTTGGCCTCGGCCCACCTCTCCAGCCTGTTCAGGTCCCTCTGTTTGGATCCCTGCCCTTTAGCAAGTCGACTGTGCCACACAGCTTGGTGTCATCTGCAAATTTGCTGAGGGTGCACTGATGCCTCTGTCCATGTCACTGACAAAGATGTTAAACAGCACTGGTCCCAGCACTGACCCCTGAGAGAGTATTTGGAAGTAAAAAAGTTGGCACTGATTTTTATTATCGTGATTTTTTTTTAAACATTTAATGCATCTACTTCCTATGATTCCACTTTTCACCATGCTTTTAAAATGCATTTCCTCAAATTTTTCTTCAAAATATTACATCCCATAATCAAAATGAACCCCCACAGGCACTTCCCAATAGCCAAAAATATTTATGGGATCATCTGTTTTCTGTAACTGACATGAAATATTAAACCAAAAATCAGAATTTGGATAAAAATCAGTCCTTTGCTTTCACTGAAATGGTAAAATAAACACTCATTGCTCCATGTGTAAAATATATACATGAAATTTTCTTTATTTTAAAGAAATCCTTCATCCTATCTATGAGTTGTTAAAGCATCTTTTAGAGTGTCTCTAAAGATTTGTAAGCAATGCAAATACATAGGAATATGTTTTTTTTGTGTAATAGAAATCGCTCTCTGGCACTGTATAATGGCTTGTAGAACATGCATTTCCTTTGTGTTCACAGCCTCACAGTGCTGTTATTTGTGTATATGGATACATCAGAATCTGAGTGCAGCTGTGTGCAGGATTCCGCTGATGGTAGCATAAAATGCATCTTTTCCAGATTCAGCTGTGACAGAAAGAAGCTTGAATTTCTATAGCAGTTTCACCAGCACAAGTCAAAAGAAGCTTGGATTCAGCCAACGAGGTGACTTTGCATTCCCTGCAGTCTAAGCAGTATATTTAGCATAGGATTGCTGCTCCAGAAGGCATCAACTGAGCCGCTGCAATCAGGTAGCAGTGGCTCCAGGAGTGAGAGCTAAGCATATCTGGGGATAGAAACTAGTCTGCCTCAGGTATACTCATGTTGTTACTGTGGTGGCCAAAACAAATCCATCCTCGTTGCTATTTTAATGTGATTTTAAGCTACCTCATGCATGCCTACACTTGTGTTATGTTTCTTACTTACAGTTTCATCAAAGCGTAAGAGACCAGACTTTGCTCCTCATGATGAAGCATAAAATACTGATCTGGCAAAAAGGAAAGGAAAAAAAGCCCCAACCAACATATATTTTATTTATTCATGTTATTTATTATTGTTGCTATTTCCTGTCAAATCCCATCTTGCTGCTTGCTTTCACCCTTGCTGAGTATTCTCCCTCCTCTTGCAGAGCTGCCTTCTTGCTTCCTGTCACAGGCAGGATGAAACACCTGGGTGCTCATCCTGCACAGCTGTACACATGCCACTGCCCAGCCGTCTGCAGAGTGCTCCATATGGCCATTTCTCCTGTAGAGTGGGCTGTCAAGCAGCCTCATCTGAGAAGCAATGTTTATTGCATAATTAGAAAGCATTGCATTAGAATTAACTACAATAAGAACAGCATCGAACACCTTCCCCAAATCCAACCTTTATTCCAAGTTCAAGGGCATTTGATTTACTTGTTTGTCTGGGGGCAGCTGGGAATGTGTGTCTATTTTTTGAGCTTCTGTACTTTCCCCTGCCACCTGTAAGCAGAAGTGCCAAAAATGCCATTACAATGGTTGTTCTTGCCATGTTTATTCCAGGTCTGCAAATGGAATATATTGAAAATTCCATCTCAGAATTCACTCTGATGAGACTAATTTGAGCCCTGCCTAGATAGTGGGTGAGTGACACAGGTGTCTGAAAAGTAAATGGAAAAAAAAATCCAGAAACATCAATAATACATGAAACCCAGATGGTTCAGAAGAAAAATCAGACATGAGACAATGTCTTAACACTGAATCAAATGTTGTTACAAATTGAAGGAATCCACTTGCTTGTCATTTTGTGTACAGTATAAACCACAGCACAGAACTACAAACACTGTCAGGAGCACCTTGGGATATTGTGGGGAGAAAGGCTTTGAGACATCAGGAGTAAGAAGAAGGGAGTGAAACTCTCAGCTGATGTAGACTTGCACAGGTTCAGCGATTTCAAAGAAGTTGCAGTGATGTCTTAATTCAGAAGAAGTGGTTCTGTATATCTTCCAAACGTTCACATACCTGAATTATATTTTTTTTTCTTTCCTTCCTTCTCTTATTTTCTTCCTGAACTTTCACCATGTATTTACCACATGAGAATTACAATGTGACTGCCTATTAATGACAGTGCTACATTTTTAACTTACATAGTCATAAGCACAAAAAGGTTTCTCATCAAAAGGGAGCTGCAAGCAACATCTTCCCCTCCTCCTCTTCTCTCTTTCCAGCTCAATTAAGAAACAACATATTTTTCCTCTCGGTGCTTGCCTTTTATCTATTCCTTTTCTCATGTTTCTCTGTTATTTTTTTTCTCCTTCATGGCATAGCAGTGGTGCAGAATGCCGATGAGATAATTCTAAACTTAACCCCACACAGCCCTTTTCCTAATTTCTTCAAGTACTAGAAACATGCCCTGTGGTTTTTAATGTTCCCTTCTAGCCCAGGCAGCTGATGCAAATCTTATAACATCTCCACTTTCTCCAGTATGAGAGGATATAGAGAAACCTTCTCCATGTTAAGCAGTAGTTGGGAAGTCACATATTCTGCATCAAAATCAACTTGTGGACACTTCTTTTTTATTTCTTACTCAGTTGTGTCTAGAATAAGTGAGACTTATTTCCAAGACAATTAATGTTCTATACAAGCACTTTTTATCACAGAAAAATACTTCTCTATCACAAAATTATTTTTCTGAGCCTCCCTTTTGGTCACACTCTGGGATTGTAGAGAATGATTTAATGACTGAATGTTTTGCTTTTGTAATTTTCAAATTATGGATATTTGGAAAATGATAAATACAATCATACCATTTTTTTTGAAGAATATGAAAAATGGTGCAATATTTACTTACCTGTTAATATTGTAACTAATAATAAACTTTGCTATTCAGATTTGGTGATATCATTTAGTTTAGAAGCTTTACTTTAACTGTATTCATAACAATTTGAAAGGTGATCCTGGAGAAGAGAAGGCTTCAAGGAGACCTTAGAGTAGCCTTCCAGTATTTTAAGGGCGCCTACAGGAAGAGTGGGGAGGGACTAGTGACAAGGTCTTGCAATAACAGAATGAGGGGCAATGGGTTTAAACTGGCAGAGGAGAGACTTAGACTGGATGTTAGGAGGAAGTTGTTTGCAGTGAGAGTGGTGAGACACTGGCACAGGTTGCCTAGGGAGGTTGTGGCTGCTCCCTCCCTGGAGGGGTTCAAGGCCAGGTTGGATGAGGCCTTGAGTGACCTGTACTAGTGGGAGGTGTCCCTGCCTCTGGCAGGGGATTGGAACTAGATGATCCTTGAGGTCCCTTCCAACCTTACCATTCTATGATTCTATAATTCCCTTCATCATACAGGTAAGTGTATTAATTTCAAAAGAATGTTTTTGCTACAATAATACAGACCCTTTCTGCAATGTCTGCTATAAACCAGAGGTTCTCCCATGCCACTTGAACCTATATGTGAAATTTGAAAAGGCTATTGATTCAGACACTCCTAACAGTGAATGAAAAGTTTAACAAGAGATTTTTTTGTTTCTTGCTGAAGAATGGAAAAATGTTTCCTCATTTTCCGACAATTCATTACAAATTAGCATGCATTATCAGAGTTGTCCTCAAAAGAAGAAAGGAAGAAAGATTAATTGGGTTGAATTTTCAGGGTAATATGAAACTAAGCTTTCAGTCGTCATTGAAAACTTGATGTTTCCTCTTCTTTCTTTCTTTATTTTTAAAGATTATTAAAATGTAGAACAAGGAAAAGTACAAGTAGAACTAATAAGGAAATTTCCAAAGTTGGGGAGAAAAAACAAACCACTTTGTAGAATTGCATTTGTTCCAGGCTCTCAGAGTTTCTTGTTATACTGCTTTCTCTTATTTCTCTCATGAGACCGCACCTGGAGTACTGTGTGCAGTTCTGGAGGCCCCAGCACAAGAAGGACATCAAACTGTTGGAGCAGGTCCAGAGGAGGCCATGGAGATGCTCAGAGGGCTGGAGCAGCTCTGCTATAAGGACAAGCTGAGAGAGTTGGGGCTCTGTAGCCTGGGAAAGAGAAGGCTTTGAGGAAATCTTGGAGTGGCCTTCCAGTATCTGAAGGAGGCCTACAGAAGAACTGGGGAGGGACTATTTACAAGGTGTTATAATGACAGGCTGAGGAGTAAGGGGTTTAAACTGGAAGAGGGGAGATTTAAACTAGATCTTAGGAAGAAGTTCTTTACAGTGAGGGTGGTGAGACACTGGCACAGGTTGCCCAGGAAGGTTGTGGGATATCCCTCCCTGGAGGTGTTCAAGGCCAGGTTGGACGAGGTCTTGAGTGACCTGTGCTAGTAGGAGGTGTCCCTGCATATGGCAGGGTGTTGGAACTGGATGATCATTGAGGTCCCTTCCGACCTAAACCATTCTATGATTCTATGATTTTCTCAAATGTCTCTTCAAATATAAACATTTGCAGCTTCTAGACACATTTTTCAAGCTATGCACAGTAACCAAGCATAGGAGGTTGCTTACAAGTTCACAAACCACTGAGCTCAGAAGTGTTTCAAAATGTAGAAAGCAAAAATTTGTAAGTTATGAGAAATGATTACGCTTCTGGATGCAGTGGTTATCTGAATATCCTTTATCTTAGAATCATAGAATCATAGAATGGTAAGGTTGGAAGGGATCTGAAGGATCATTTAGTTCCCACCCCCTACCATAAGCAGGGACACCTCCCACTAGTACAGGTCACTGAAGGCCTCATCCAACATGGCCTTGAACACCTCCAGGGAGGGAGCAGCCACAACTTCCCTGAGCAAGCATTGCAGGCCATGTGCTCTGTCTGCTGACTTGCTAGATAACCACCACCTTCTGGTAAAAAAGCACTACTGTTGAACAAACAGTTTGTGGAGTCTCCTCTAGAGACTTCCAAAACCCACCTGTATGTGTTCCTGTGTGAACTACCCCAGGGGATCCTCCCTTGGCAGGGAGGTTGGACTCCAGAGAAGAGCAATGAGACTGGTGAGGGCGCTGAAGGGGAAGTCTGATGAGGAAAGGCTGAGGGAATCATGGTTGTTCATCCTGCAGGAGACTTAAAGGGGACCTTATCACTCTCTACAACTACCTAAAAGGAAGTTGTAGTCAGATGGGGATAAGGTTCCTCTTCCAGGCAACTTGTGACAAGACAAGCGGATGTGGTCTGAAGTTGCACATGGAGAGGTTTGGGTTGGATATTAGGCAGCACTTCCCCACAGAAAGGGTGATTAGGCACTGGAAGGCACTGCCCAAGGAGTTAATGGAGTCATCATCCCTGGAGGTCTTTAAGAAAAAATTGGTCATGGGACTTGATAGCATGGTTGAGCTGATATTGTGGTGTTAGGTCATAAGCTGGACTTGGTGATCTCAGAGGTCTTTTCCAGCCTCAGTGATTCTGTGATACTATTCAAGCCTTCCAAGTTTATTTTGTGATGACAATAGAAAATTCTTTTGGCTTTCCATATACTGCATCTTAACTTACAGAAAATTTTGCTCACAATAAAAACATATAGGCAGCATAAGTCATCAATGGAGGACTTAGTTTTTAGCAACCTTGCCAGGAGCATTGGGAACTCTACACTTGCTGTGGAGTCTCACTCTTCACAGCAGGGCTTGTAGCCAAGTAGCAACTACGATCTTAATTTAATAGCGCAGGATATTGGTTTCAGAAACATTGATGACAGGTTGAAATCTAATGGCCTACAGGTGATAATATGAAAAAATAATAACTTGGATACATAACAAAACTCTGTGCATATAGTGAAAGCCATTGTGTCAGCAAAGGAGACAAGAAGAGAGCCTTTCAATACCAAAGTATACATATATTTTTTTTTTCTTTAAAAAAAGCCTACAAACATTCCAGAAAAGGTCTTTTCTAACAATACTGACTGTACAAGAATGGGAATTCTGACACTACTGTATAATTAATTTATTTTGTACAGATGTTAGAGAAAAATCTACCAGCCATATAGGAATAATGGATCTTTAGAGAACAGAGCAATTAATTATGGTGGTGTTTGCCAGTGAGAGTCTAGAGAAACTGTTCTTTTAGAGAATGAACGTCAATGCTCATCTTTAGGAAAAAAAAAAGGATGCCTGGCACCTAATAATTAGCAAAGCAGAATCTATTCACCAAATTATTGTAATGTACATATTCATTTCATTAGATTCACACCACCGTGTGGTGTAAAGCGGGAATAATTAAACACCAGATGGTGGTGTAAACTCCAAGAGAGAGAGCTTATGCATAATTCATGAGAGTGGGATTTACTGTTGTTTTTATCCATTTGGAACTGTTATGCTACTCGTGGACCCCAAACGATGTCTCAGAGAAAAAGATCTCTCTGGACTGAGAATTCCTCAATACCGAACAATTTGTTCATTTGCTCTGTTATATCCTCATCAGTTATCCTCCTGCTCAACTTCCAGAATTTCTGAGAACATATTATTTTCTGGCAGAGCTCACAAAGCTCCTGAGCTTTTCCATCATAGACAAGCACCTGAGCTTACAGGATATCATTTAATGATTCTGCCAGCAGTATAAAGTTTAAGATTAGGACCTTTGGAAATTGAATCTGATTTTTAATGATTGTAGTGTCACATTTCCAGCCTGAAATACTTTTAAAATGTCATTAACTGATGTACCATTAATCATTTAGATTCTTTTGACCATTAAAATATCTTTTTTTTTTTTCTTTTCATTACAGAAGTAATGAATATGAAAGTGAAGACAGGATGTATAGTACATTAATGGCTGGAATGAAGAGCAGATTATTATGCCTAATTCCCCTTCAGTCATGACATTCCACTTAGGTGTTTATTTTGCTCTTGAGTAAAACCAATAACAGTTAGAAACAAATGGGTAGTTCCTCTCTTAATAAGTCCTGATCAAAGAAAATAAGGATGTTAACATCTTTGTCTTTTGCTCCTTCATCACTACCAAGTGAGTTAAAATCAAGAATGCTAGAAATCAGGTTATACTTCTTCAGTTTCTGTATGAGCAAATATATTATTGATACAAAGTTCTGACGCCTGTAGCGTTCACAGATGTCATCCTCCTCCCAGAACAGAACATTTCTTTGCCCACTCTGTGCCACTGTATGAAGGACACAGGGTCTGATGCTTAGTTACTACTGATTAGTCCTGCTTTCCTGCATCTCACAGTCCCACTCACCTTCTGGTACCCCGTCTGCCTGTCCAGAAAGGGAGAACCAGGATGCCAGAAGGTCCAGCTGTTGCACAGATATGACAGCTATACACAGCAGCATCAAATCCTATGCTATTTCTCATGAAGCCTTACAAAAGAGGTCTGCCTTCCAACATGATTTTGAAACACAAGGAGCTCCACATTTGAATGACATTCACCAGACATCATGAAAGTTTATCTATGAGAAATGTAGATGGTTTCAAGACATTGGTAGTCCATCTGGCTCAAGGGGAGATGCAATTCCACTTCCAGCAGGGAGGAGAGGAGGACATGAGCCTGCAGTGTGCGCATGCAGCCCAGACAGCCAACGAAGTCCTGGTCTGCAGCAAGGGCAGCGTGGCCAGTGGGGCAAGGGAGGGGATTCTACCCTTTTACTCTGCTCTTGTCAGACCCCACCTGGAGTACTGTGTGCAGTTCTGGAGCCCCCAGCACAGGAAGGACATGGAAGTGTTGGAGTGGGTCCAGAGGAGGGCCACGAAGATGCTCAGAGGGCTGCAGCAGCTCTGCTATGAGGACAGGCTGAGAGAGTTTGGGTTCTTCAGCCTGGAGAAGAGAAGGCTTCCAGGAGGCTTTATAGTAGCCTTCCAGTATCTGAAGGGGGCCTACGGGAAGGCTAGGGAGGGACTATTTACAAGGTCTTGCAATGACAGGACAAGGGGCAATGGGTTTAAAGTGGCAGAGGGGAGAGTTGGACTGGATGTTAGGAGGAAGTTGTTTGCAGTGAGGGTGGTGAGACACTGGCACAGGTTGCCCATGGAGGTTGTGGCTGCTCCCTCCCTGGAGGTGTTCAAGGCCAGGTTGGACGAGGCCTTGAGTGACCTGTACTAGTGGGAGGCATCTCTGCCTATGGCAAGGGGTTGGAACTGGATGATCCTTGAGGTCCCTTCCAACCTCTACCGTTCTATGATTCTATGATCTATGGAGGTCCCTTCCCAATCCCTGTCTTCCTGTGACATACCATTGCAGCTGCATCCCACACCAGAGGATGGTTTATTATGGCTCCCATGACTCTGAAAGGAAAGCTATCAAGTTTTTTTTTGCTTACTGATATCAGGTAGCTTTACACACATAGTTAATTGCGTGGTGCACAGGATAGCAAATGCAAAACCTAAACTCCTCTGCCTCTAGCTTGTATTCTCTCAAATCCTAGAAATATCACGTGAGCAGGTACTGCAATTACAAAAGTTTTCTCATGTCACCTAAAAAACCTGTGCCTGATCGTGGTTCATTTTCTGCCTCAGTGGGTCTTCTGCCAAATAAGACCAGTCAGAGTGAGTGTAGATCAGGACAGAGGATTCTCTAGGTAATTTTTTATTGGTCCTGCTGTGCTGATATAACCTATGACATGTCAGGAAAAAAAAATGCCATGTGGTAAGCTTCGAAGCAGCCACAGGTTTCCACGGCAGTTAAAGTTTTCATACAGGGTTGAATTTTAAATACCTGGCTCCATTTTGCTAAAACCAGCTACTGAAATCACAGTGAGGTCCCAAACCATCTACTAAAGGACAGTTTATCAGGTTTCACTCACCACTGCTGCTCCAGCTCTTGAAGACAGTCTGTGCTTGGCTCAGGAGGCTCTGCCTTCTCCTTTTCTGCTCCCCTTGAATCCATCTTATATACTTTCCTCTGCACATCAGGCTCCATGCTCATCATTCACAACTGTTTGAGGGTGATTTAGTAGCACAGTCCTTTTTCACCAAGTTGTTTTGTTTTATTTTTTTAATTTGAACACAGCTCACACAATCTAAGCTTGCAACTACAGTAACAATGCTCCTTCTGCATTACTGGCATGTGTGGGTGCACACATGTAGTCACATCTGCCCTACCACGTGCAGTGCTGCTGCTCTAAACATGGGTGCTCTAGAAATGGTAGAGATTTCTACCATCACAGGTGGTGACATCCTTGGTTTTGCCTTAACTGCAGTACACAACTATGCAGTCAGGGATCTGTATTGTGGAGACATAGCTTTAGCAGCTCACTGACAGAGGGATATTCACTGTCAGATGTATTGTTGTTTTCATAGTCCTGGGCTTAAAGTCAGATGGGGAAAAAAAAATTAAAAAAAAAAAATCTTACATTAAATTAAATTCCTTGTAAAAGTTTTATGAAAATGGAATCATTTTAATGAAGCCTAAAGCAAAGGAAAAAATGAAGATTCTATAGAATCAAAAGTGACCAGGGACTCTCAGTGAAGACTTTTCTCTGAAAAGGATTTCTGAAGAAAATTCTGAGTTTTGAAATATCAATGTTTCAGAAAGTTTTAATGCAAAATGAAAATGTTTCCTCTTGTGAAAATTTAGATGAAGTCTTTCCATTACATTCCTAGCCTTTGCCTCAATTTCCAGTTCCTTCAAAATGTTTAATTTCTAGTGAAATCTATTTGTGCAAAGACTTATGCAAAGTGAAGCTGGTGTCACTATGCTCTCTTCTGCAATGTACTCCTTTGAAGGCTGTGCCCCCTTCATTATCAGAATGATATCAGCCTTATTATCAGAAGTTTTAAGGTTCCATGCACTAAAGGACACATTCCTGAGGATAATTCCCACAGACTGTTGTCACAAAAAAAATTATGGAGAATGTAGTTTTTCCTGTTGGATTGTCTTGAAATATGGATTATTTTTATTTTTTTTTTTTTAGGATAGTTGAATATATTTAAGCAATACTTTTACAAGTGCTGTTTTCTTGTGCTCAGGGTCTGAAATGGATATTGTCACAATTGTGAGTAGCCTAGGGTAGTGATTTGTGCATCTCACTGAGTTCCAGTATGATCACACTAACCAAAACATGAAGGATGGTGTTGACTTGCAGTGCTGCAGTGTGATAATGTCTGTAAGGGTTGTAAGGACAGATTTCCTAGAATCATAGAATGGTAAGGTTGGAAGGGACCTCAAGGGTCATCCAGTTCCAATCCCCTGCCAGAGGCAGGGACACCTCCCACTAGTACAGGTTACTCAAGGCCTGTTCCAACCTGGCCTTGAACACCTCCAGGCAGGGAGCAACCACAACCTCCTTGGGCAACCTGTGCCAGTGTCTCACCACCCTCACTGCAAACAACTTCCTCCTAACATCCAGTTTCAATCTCCCCTCTCCAAGTTTAAACCCATTGCCCCTCATCCTGTCATTGCAAGACCTTGTCAATAGTCCCTCCTCAGCCTTCCTGTAGGCACCCTTCAGATACTGGAAGGCTACTACAAGGTCTCCTGGAAGCCTTCTCTTCTCCAGGCTGCAGAGCCCCAACTCTTGTAGTCTGTCCTCATAGCAGAGCTGCTGCAGCCCTCTGATCATCTTCATGGCCCTCCTCTAGACCCGCTCCAACAGTTTGATGTCCTTCCTGTGCTGGGGGCTCCAGAACTGCACACAGTACTCCAGGTGGGGTCTGACGAGAGCAGAGTAAAGGGGCAGAATCCCCTCCCTTGCCTCACTGGCCACACTACTCCTGATGCAGCCCAGCACTCGGTTGCTGTCTGGGCTGCTCTTGCACTGCAGGCTCATGTTGAGCTTTTCATCAGCCCAGACCCCCAGGTCCTTTTCCTCAGGTCTGCTCTTGGCCATTCACCAGCCAGCCTGGAGTTGTGCTTGGAATTGTGCCTACCCAGCTGAAGGACCTTATACTTAGCCTTGTATTTCACAGCCGATTGTTCACGCTGAACAAGAAATGAAGCTTCCAGTGAAGTTTGCCTACTTTTCTGAAGGGGTGGAAACTTTTGTGCTCCTAATTTCATATATTGTCCATTTATTTCACTATTCCAAACACATCTAAGCCAACAGATTTTTGTGTGAGGTAGAAGGAAAAGGTGGGAGAGAATCTGCCAATCCATCTAGAGACATAACCCTAGAAGGAAAGGAACAGAAGAACCTATTACAAAAAGAACAGAAGAACCTATTGATGTCTCTGTAATTTCTATACAAGAAGTACATGGGTTACCACCTGTGTTTCCAAAGGACAGTTCCTCTGCTGACTTCCTGGATTAAGCAAGAATCCCTTCTTCCCACTTCCTCCTCCTACAAAAGAAAAGGGCAGAACCCGACATTTGGGGCAGAAAGAACAGAACTCACCACATCATTATATTGTCTTTGGATTTGGTTTTTGTTTTTTGGGTTTTGTTTGTTTGTTTGTTTGTTTGGTTTGTTTTGTTTTTTGGGGGTTCTTGTTTGGTTGGTTGGTTGGTTTTTGGTTTTTTGGTTTGGTTTGGTTTTGTTAAATCCTCTATCTGTTTCTTATTGAGGCATCCACAATTTGATAAAAGGTAAAACATATTTTCCTTCCAGTTCAGTGCTTCTGTTCTTCCATTAACTTTATGAAAAACTTTTCCAAGTCAATGACCATACCTGGGAGTTCTTCCAGATCTGGTTAAAATTGAGAGTTTATAGGAAGTGCAATTAAGAAATATAAAGTATGCAAATTAAACAGGAGTGACATAAAGAAGATTTTGGTGTAGTTTTGTGGCATACCAAGGGATATTTTGTACAATTCTCTCTATCTTTCCTCAAAATACAAGAGTAAATGGTAATCCACAATACTGGAATGTAGAGAAGTCAGAATGCATCCAAAAGTGTATTTTTAAAAACAGAAAACAAATTGAACTCACTGTCACAGGTGAAGTCTTAAAAGAACTAGATATGTGTACATGAAAGAAACACATATCTCTATAGTGAAAAGTGTTAAAATAAAAGTAAAGCAACTCTTTCAGAAAATGGAAGTATTTTGTGCTTCAGGCATAAACAGAGAGCTAAAGGAGAGGGGAAAGGAGCTATTCACCAGTCATGTAATTAAGTATGGGCTCACTACAGCGTTTCTTGAAACTTTTCTTTGAAGAACCTGACATTACTCACAGTTAGACCTGTTCTTGGATTACAGAAACAACAGATCAGTTTCACTACAGCAGTTCCCATGACTTTACCAGCAAAACTGAAATGATGTGGGCTTCTAGGAAACCATACTTAGGACTTCAACTTGGTGTGAAAGTCAAATAACTGAGCTTTGGAAACCTTGAGGTACAGCCAAATCTGATGTTGGTAGGAATCCTTTCTAGTTCTGTATGTTCCCAAAGCATATAATAAATCTACCCAGACACGATAACCAATGAAATATGCATGTAAATGTTGTATTCAAAGCTTGGGTTTACCTCCTGCAGGCAGGAGATAAAGAGTCTTATAAAATGGTGGAAGCAGAAACAGCAAGTAATAATCAAAGTAGATTTTAAGTTTTGGGCAAGGTAAGCCTGCATATTTGTATGCAACATGAGTTCTTGTACATTGTCTAACTATATTATATATACATCTGGAGTACTGTGTGAGTTCTGGAGCCCCCAGCACAGGAAGGACATGGAACTGTTGGAGGAGGTCCAGAGGAGGCCATGAAGATGATCAGAGGGCTGCAGCAGCTCTGCTGTGAGGACAGGCTGAGAGAGTTGGGGTTCTGCAGCCTGGAGAAGAGAAGGCTTCCAGGAGACCTTGTAGTAGCCTCCCAGTATCTGAAGGGAGCCTACGGGAAGGCTGGGGAGGGACTATTTACAAGGTCTTGCAATGACAGGACAAGGGGCAATGGGTTTAAACTGGCAGAGGGGAGATTAAACTGGATGTTAGGAGGAAGTTGTTTGCAGTGAGGGTGGTGAGACACTGGCACAGGTTGCCCAAGGAGGTTGTGGTTGCTCCCTCCCTGGAGGTGTTCAAGGCCAGGTTGGACGAGGCCTGGAGTGACCTGTACTAGTGGGAGGTGTCCCTGCCTACGGCAGGGGGTTGGAATTGGATGATCCTTGAGGTCCCTTCCAACCTTACCATTCTATGATTCTATGATTCTATATTCTATAATGGCATGACTGGTAGACAACTATTCACTCCTTTTATTTTCTGTCTTTCAATGCTTTGTTGTTGTTTTTCTATTTTTATATTGTTCACAATTAATTGGTAACATTAGAACCTAGGAAACTTTTCCTTTTCTTGGTGCTCTAAGATAGTTTTATTTACCTTGACCCTAAAAATATGTTAATTTTGAGATTCCATAACAAGTGCTGCTCTTTGTTTTCAAAATATCTATTTCGATTGCATCTCACAAGGAAACCAAGCCAAAAGAAAAATAAAAAAAAAAATCCCTGTAGTGTTTATTAGGACAGTTATAAAAAGCTAGGTGTTAAAATGAAGTTTCCAGGCAGAATGGCTAGGCTAGCACCCCTGATGTAGATAAAACTGTATAAACAGAAGATAATACTGCATGCTTGGATTACATTAGGGATGCCATATAACTACTCCTGTATAGACATTCCTTTAGTGTGACTCTACTGCTATCTCTGCAAAGCTACAATAGAGACATCAACATTTAAAGTAATCAGCATGGACTCCCTGCAGACTCAACGGAGGTGCAATTTATCTTCCCTGTTTCAGACACCTACTTCAAGATATCATGAACTGTGTCCTGAAAGAACTAATACACAGCGCTGTTGACTCTACAGGCTGGCTATCACAGACTTTCACCAGCAGTATCTATTCAGTATATCCTACACCTGACCACCACATTAAGCAGTGTTATAGCAGCCTTTCTGTAATGTAAATTTTTGAATCTAGCAGGGTGGTCAAAGATGTTACTGAGCAACTGGATTGTAGTTATCCTTCCAGAAGCTCAGCCATCAAAGTCATTTGACATAATAAAATATATCTCTTTCTGCAACAAACTGGCCACCTGCTAAATTCAACTAAATAGACAGCTAAGAGAGAAAAATTAAGTACTTTGCTGAAGAATAAAAAATAAATTCTTGGTGAGTGCAGGTTTGGAAGTACCTGTTCCCACAGCTGAGTGCAGATTATAAAGGCAGGTATAAGGAATACCTCTTTGAAGGTTTCAGAAAAAAAAAAATCACGGTTACAGTTTGATTACAGAGGACCATAAGTATTGTGCTAATTGTATTGTTGTATATATAGGTTTTTTTTTAATATATATATATATATATAGAGAGAGAGAGAGTATATATTGTTGTATATATAGTTGTATAAGTATTTTGTTATTGTATAAGTATGTGTTCATATCTGGATGGCAAGGATGTCATCCAGAGGGCCCGGGACAGGCTGGAGAGGTGTGCCCAAGCCAGCCTCATGAAATTCAACAAGGCCAGCTGTAAGGTCCTGCACCTGGGTAGACACAATCCCAAGCACAAATCCAGTCTGGGTGGTGAATGGCTGAGAGCAGCCCTGAGGAAAAGGACCTGGGGGTCTGGATTGATGAAAAGCTCAACATGAGCCTGCAGTGTGAGAGTAGCCCAGACAGCAACTGTGTACTGGGCTGCAGCAAGNAAGGACATCAAACTGTTGGAGCGGGTCTAGAAGAGGGCCACGAAGATGATCAGAGGGCTGCAGCAGCTCTGCTATGAGGACAGGCTACAAGAGTTGGGGTTCTTTAGCCTGGAGAAGAGAAAGCTTCCAGGAGACCTTGTAGTAGCCTTCCAGTATCTGAAGGGTGCCTACAGGAAGGCTGGGGAGGGACTATTGACAAGGTCTTGTAATGACAGGAGGAGGGGCAATGGGTTTAAACTGTCAGAGGGGAGATTTAGACTGGATGTTAGGAGGAAGTTCTTTACAGTGAGAGTGGTGAGACACTGGTACAGGTTGCCCAGGGAGGTTGTGGCTGCTCCCACCCTGGAGGTGTTCAAGGCCAAGCTGGACGAGGCCTTGAGTGACCTGTACTAGTGGGAGGTGTCCCTGCCTATGACAGGGAGTTGGAACTAGATCCCTTCCAACCTCTCCCATTCTATGATTCTATAATAGTTAAATTTGTGGCTACCAGATAAGAGCTCAAACTAAGTGGCTCTCACTCCCCTCAACTTGAGCTCCAAATTCATAGATGTTGCAGCAGCTGTGGGGCCGATAGACAATGAGCCAGTGTACTGCCCAGAAATGTTGCTGCTTCTCTATCAGTGTCTGGGAAAATATCTCACAATTATGACTGAGAGTCAATGGAGGATTTAATTCTGAGTGTTAGTCAAAGGAACATTGATAAAACAAATGTCCAAGAGGATGATACTGGATGTTTATTACAGGAAGACACAGAGTGGGTTCAGATAATTAGCTGTCAAGTGATATTTTTAAGAGTGCTACTGTATGACAGCAGGTAGGGTAGAGAGGACAGGGAAAACCTTATAAATAATGTGTAGGTTGCTTATGTAGTATTCCTGGTAGCTAAAACCGAAGTCATGCAATGCATCACCTGGAGCATATCTGAAAATTCATACTATCGAATATGAGTTCTTATCTCTGTCAACTCCACATTGAAGTTTGTCAAAGTATGGATTTGTCCCAGGTTATAGGGCATAGAATTTTTGTTTCTTTTTATCTAGTAAAAGTAATTTCCAGTGCTGCATGTTGCACACATTTTATAATAAATACCAAAGATGCAACTGGAAAGATCACAAACATTGTCATATCTTTCAGGACTAGGATTTATTTAAACCTGATTTATTGTCAGACTGGGTTGGAAATATGGAGAGAAATTATGCTATTAACATTGTTTGCATATAATCTTCTAGCCTCAGGGATGCTGAATATGAAAGCAATC
>VWYK01101827.1:9691-23462 GCA_013399775.1 Semnornis frantzii
GCAACTTTGCCTCGCCACCCTTCGTCGCGCCTTTGTCTGCGCGGGGAACGGGGATGGCAGCGGGAGACGTCCCGCTGAGTTGCAGCCCCGCCGGCCGGCCGGCGACTCCCCGCCGAGGGGCAACCCCGCTGTCTCCTCCGCTGCGTCCCGCGGGGACCTGCCTTCCAGCCCCCGGCTCCGCATTCCCGGGCTGTCCCTGCGCAGAGCCCCGCGGAGCGCGGCCGGGGTGCCGGGGCGGCGGCGGACCCCGTGGGCTTTGTGCCGCTCCCCGGCCCCGGGCGGACACAAAGGCAGGCGCAGCCCTGGGGAAATGAGGAGAGAGGAGGGCGGTTTGCGGAGTTTGGGGAAGACGGTGTGGGAGGGAAATGAAACCCGGTCCTGGGGGCTATGGAGAAGTGTGCGGGTTGAGGCGGGGGGCTCATTGCAAGGCCGCCTATTTTTCTGTGCAATCTACACTCACGTTTTGTCCGCCTTGCTAAATCCTGCCGTCGGGGCCACTTGCACAATGTGGCCGCGGGGAAGAAAAAAGAAATTACTTTCTCGTGCACGTTTCCCTAAAATAACGCTTTCGGCGAGGTCAGACTTGTTCCCCACCAGATGACAGACAAGAGCAACAACCGTACCACGTTTGTAAGCCGGACGCGGCATCGTGTGCTGGCATCGTGGCATTTATCGGCGCTCGATCGGACTCTAGCAGTTATTTTCCTTGCCTATTGCTAAAAGGAGGCTTTCCGGTTCGCGGTTAGAGCCTTGGAAATTTATCAGACTCTTTTCTGCTAAGTGATTTTGCTTTTCAGAGAGGGAGGTGAAGGGAGAAGTGATGCGGTATAGCGTGCTTCCATTTAAATGTTGCAACGAAAGATCACATCACAAGACTTGTTTTCTGTGAGGAGCGGCGTGCAAATATGCAGGCTCTGAGCAGCTCCCAGTATCAGTTCAGCATATTCTTTAAAAAAAAATTATTATTATTTGAGTGTGAAGTTTAAGAGTTTCAGAGGTGAGGAAATACTTTCTCTAGTGAAAGCAGGTCAGTGGGTGTTGTTTGCCGGCTAATGAGGCCATTCTATTTGCATGTCAATGGCAGGTCCACTTAGTGCAGCAGGGGGTGAGTCAAGTAACACGTATATTCACTTGTGTATCTGCATGTCTGTTTCACTACGGCACTTTCTCGTGAGGTTGTAAAGTGCAAATTAGGACACGGTGGCTGAAGATACTCAACGGGGAGATGTTGGTGGTCAAGAGTCACGTATAAACTTGTGTTAGAAGGGAAAATTACTGAATAGGAGGTGGCAAAGCCAACACCGGGATACATGCACTGTGAGTTTAAGAGATGCCTTCGGCGTGGCAGGCTCACCGTTGGTTATAAATCATTCCTTCTATTCTCTTTTGGGAGTTAGACAAATTTCCTTAAGTGCTGTGTGATAAACGTATTTGTTCCTTTTACCAGTAGCACGTTTCTTTGAGTCCTTAGGGCTGCTTGCCCCTCAACTGCCATTACATTTCCAAAAACTTTCCTCCTTGGGGGATGGAGGTGTATTTTTTTTTCCTGATAACCTCACGATTTCTTCTGTCCCTCCAAGTACAGGTAAGCCTATGCAGTTTCCATATAGATTAGAATTTGTATATTGTTGATTTAGCAACGTTAGGTCTGTGATTAGCAACATAGGTCTATGACTAACAATGGTCAGGTAAGTTTTTTAATACTGCCATACATAAACACTGCTTCTTTAAGCTTTCTTTCTCAAACATGTGGCACTTTAGTTGTTGCTGTTCCTTGACACTTCTTTCAGTTGCTAAATATTTTTTTTTAAAGACTCAAATAAAACTGGATATAAATACCAATTCTATTTTACTGCATCTGTGTTAAGACATTTTGTATATTTGTTTTCTTGCTCTTAAATTATATTTTTGCCATTAGATTTAAGTCTGTTGTGTCTAGAAAACATTGGTAAATCTAGCAAGTCAAGAACTTTTGGTCTACCATATCTGCTGCTGTTAACTCTTCAAAAGAATGGACACATATTGGATTTTATCCTGCAGAAAACCAGCAATTTGGAACCAATGTAAATAAATCACTGTCAGGCAATATTTTGTCTCTCTTCCTCTATGTCATAGAAACCATAGTAAGAGCCTTGCCAGTGAAGTCAGAAAACACTTGTATCTAGTAACCAGGATGTAGGAAGGAGGCAAAAAAAAAAAGGAGGTGGGAGGGCAAAGACTTGAAAAATAACAGAGCTTAGATGGTGGGACTAAACTGCTTTTACATGAAGTGACACTAAAGTCATCTCTCAGTGGAAATAGTTGTTTCATTTGGGGAAGCTACAGCAAAACACTTTGCAAATGCATCCAAGGAACCTCTGAAAATGTTTTTTTTACTGCCCATTTCAGAACTGATTATCAACAGATCTTCAAAGGACGTAAAGCTGAATGGGAGACACAGGCTCCCAAATTTGCCGAACTATCACTGTTCATAGTAAGGCTTTTAAGGAGGACTTTGGCATTGTGCTGATTCCTGGCTTTTAGCCAGGGAAACTGGTATTGTTTTGATATAGTGCGCATGGTCCTAGACTTTGGCATGTCAGCATTGCTGAAAGAACACAAAACATGTGCCCGCTGAGGCGTTATTATGACGAACAGATTTCCAAGGTCTCTTGTTGGCACCAGTGCTGCATTGGGTAACAGAAGTGGGAGGTTGTAAATGTTTTGGTTTCTGCATACAGAATCAGGAGACCCTGTCATTGTTGCTGGAACAGCAACTTAATCTGCTAGAGTTGGAAGGGATCGCTCCCTTTTGCCCCCAGCACTTCAGATGGTGCTGAGACTACATCTCCCATTTGGTTCCTTTAAATACTAGCAACAGTCAGAAAGCCCTAAAGAAACAAACGAGGAACAGCCCCAGCCTCACCATGTTCTGCAACAAACCTGCTGCTCAAGTGTTGAAAAACATGAGGTTTGGGTTGAACTGATGTTACTGACCCCATCTGGGATTACAGGGAACGCTTCACTTCCAAGTACCTTGTGTGGGCAGTAGAGTGGTTTTTCTCAGTGTGCCTAAGCAGTGACTTTAAATGCCTTGCTCCTTTTCATTGTGAGTGGAAAATGCATCTCATATTTCTACAGAAGCTAAATAAGGTCCCTTTTCAAAAGCTGTCCATTTTTCAAGGTGAAATTTCAGATGAGCTGTTAAATTTGACTTGTCACAGCAACTGACCCTTCTACTTCTCTCACCTGACTGCCATACAGTAGCTCTAAGTGTGGTAGCAGCACCTGTAAGCCAGCTTCACAACTGGACCCTGAGAGTGGTAGAATAAAGTTGCCAAGTTTCAAGTAGAGTTGGTGGTTATCTTGGAAACTGTGCTGAAGAACGCAACCACAGAAGATTTTGCCAAATATTATACAGTATTTATTTAGTCCAGCTCTCTGATTGCTATTAAGGCAGTCGGCCAGCAGCAGTAAGTGTTGTGACATCATTTTGAGAGGCAATGTGCTGGTTCTGAAATGGAGTGGGATGTACTATGATTCATTATTAAAAAAAAAGAAGCTGTAGTCTGAGCAGAGATACAGCATATGACTGCATCATGGCTGAAAGCCAAAAAGGGAATTACATGAATCAATCACAGTTGTAGCATTATTCTGATCCCACACCCCATAAGGCTATGAATACTTTACTCATTCAATGATCTTCTGCAGGAAAAAAAAAAGCCTTTTGAACACTGAACAAGTAACTAGTAACAAGTTGCCATAGTTCTGGTTGTTACACTTCAGATCCTCACTGCCTGCATGTTAAATTTGCATAGCTTGTCCTGGTATTCCGGATAATAAAACATTACCAATGGAAAGTACCATGAGTAATCAGTGCCTCAATCACCTACTGAGAAGTAGTCACTTCTGCCTTCCCTTAGCCAAGTCTCTCAAAAAAATTTAGTTGTTTTTTTTTTTTTTTAATTCACCATTTCCCCAAGGAATTGCTCAGTGGGTGAAGACAGAAATGGTGGAGTTAAGGAATAAAATTCTGAACCTTCACCATCAGATGGACTAATCCCAAGGACAGCTGACAACTGACCTCGAAAAGTTGTTTGGATTAAAATGCTGGGAATGTGTCTTACATTAAGTAGCAGGGAGTAACGGAAGGTAGAGAAAAACATGGTTTGAGAAATGGGAAGAAGAGTTAGCTGTTCTTCCTATGTATTTCACACTGATCTTGAAATTAAGAAAAAAGAAAAAAAATCTGCCCTGGCTTAGAAGAAGGTAAGAAAGAGTATTCTACTAGTTGTTCCTAAGACAGGGTTTTAAATCTGGGGACAATTTAAAGAAAAGTGCTTTGAAAAACACTTTAACAATTAAAATATGTAAAGATTTAAATTCCTGCCTGTCTTTTCAAGCAGGCTTGTTCATCTCTGTAAAACACCTTCCAGAAAGCTGAATCACCTTAGCAACCTGAACAAAATTTAGGCTGTCTTTCAAAACCAGAATTTTCTGTGGAGCTGTGGATTCCAAGTTGGAGTGTTGTTACTTTGTAGCATACATATGGCAAGAAGCCTCAGCAGGATTATTCTTACAAATAAATAAAGGCTTGCAGTATTGAGGCTTCAGATTGACCTAATTATTGGTGTATGGGTTGTTTTTGGTTTGGGTTTTTTTTCCCCTATGGGAGAAATTAAAGGCAGCATTTCTATTGCAGTGTGAGAAGGAATAAGCTTGTTCTATGCTCAAGTTAGGCAGAAAAGGAAAATTCAGGATTGTGATCCTAATCGAGTACAGCATCTCTTTTAAGACCATTTCAAAGAAGTGAGATGAGTGGCTAAGATAACCAGGAATAGCTAAAGAACCAAATACCCCCTGGGAATGTCTTCCAAGGGAACAGGGCAGTAGCCTCAGCACCTTCTGAACAATTACTATGATACGATTCAGACAACATATCTTCATGTGATCTACAGCATTATCTCTAACCTCAAGTATATCCTGCTTGGGTTTCCAGCATATAAATATTGGTTTCAGCAGGTGTATGCATGGGGGGAGAAGGAAGTTTCCAAGTTAAAGCTGATTTTTTTTTTTTTTTACAGATATATAAGGAGGATAATGGCTTCTGCATTCTTTATGCCACATGAGCTTCACCTGTCTTGAAACTTGCATTTCAGTAACTAAAATTTAAACAACTTCCCTGCTTAATCTCCTTTCTAATAATGTATAAACAGCCCAAGCTTTGTCTTCCAGAGTCCTGGCATGAGCTGCTTTGAGTCACACCATACTGGAAAGGTCTCTGGCTCCCCTGCAGTAACACCCTGCTTACCAAGCGCGTAGATCTTTAGGTCAGGAGGATGACTCTCCATGTGGCTGCACGCACGTGGTTAGAGTGTTTACAAACATTGTCCCAGCATCCTCAGCAGCTGCCTTGACGCAGCCAGCTAGGACTGAGTTCTAGGAATGTCCCTGGTCTTCGCGAGTGGCAGAGGGGGAAAGGCATAAAACCCATGGAGTTTTAAGACAACGTATCATAGTTTGGGCTTTGGCTGAGCTTTCTGTGTCTGTGCTACGTTCTTTTGTCCAATGCTGTCGTTTTTCACCCTCACTTGAATGCAATCTGGGCTGCGTCAATGCGTTTGCCTGGAGCAGACTGAGCCTAAGTATGAGATGGGAGTTAAGGGAATTGTTGCAATGGCTACAAATTATTTCCTTGCCCCACTCCCCTTAAAAAAAAAAAAATAATTCAATCCCCAAAAGCTTTCATTACAAAGCAGCTCTTTGCAATACAAGAATCCCACTGTAAATGGTTATATACTTTTTTCCTTAATTAGGCATGACTCACTGCCTGTTAGAATACGACAATTCTCTTTTTTAAAGAACAGAAAAGAAATCATGAGTCCTACTAACTTTATAAGTAAAATCAAAGAGCTGAAAGTCTTTCATTACTTAATGAGACATGTTGACACAGAGACATTGCCATTATGAAAGCTAATACCACTGCAAGGCAAGGTTTGGATCTCTATTAGACATGAGAAGGTTGGTGGAGATTTCTCTGCTTAGCACTCAACTAAACGAATAATGCCACCAATGTTGGGGCGGGGGGGGGGGAAGGAAGGAGTGCTGGTAGTTACTGGGGTTGTCTTGCCAAGATGATTTCAGGAAGCACTGATAACAATACATCATAGCTGGTCAGAAGCACCCAGCTGACTGTGTTTCATGACCTTCCCTGTGGACCTAAACCAAAGCTCTCTGACAGGTTCTGGTCTCTGGATATACTTGAAGTCTGTGCTGTGCATGCACTGTGAGCCCTTACTAAAAGAGGCTCTGCTGCTCATCCAGATGTTATATTCCAGTCACAAGGACATTTTTCAGAATGTGCTGCAGTTTTGCAGCAAATGCTTGGGACAAGTGTGCAAAGCGTATTGCTTGCTTTGCAAAATGAACCCTAAGAACTCATTTTCCTCATAGGGAGAAAATGGTAGAAATATCACTTGCATATTCTGAATGTGTTGTGGTATTCAGCATCACACAGCAAAGCATAAAAGCCAGTCCATGGATCTTGTTACACACATGACTTCTGCTATTAGTGGTATGTTCAGAACGGTTGTTTCCATGTTACGTTAATGCTGGTTACAATCACTGTATTTTTGTTATTACACACCAGTGGTCTCTTTCTCACTTGTCTTATTTGCAAGACACAATTATCTGGGTCACATGTGGAACCTGTTTGTGTTTCACTAGACTCTTCACCTCCTTTTGTTTTCTGACTTCTTTTTGACCCCCTAGCTCCCATTACTCTTGCAGCAGCTGGATGGCAGGGGGTAGCAAAGGAGAATAAACCATATATGAGAGAATGTGACAAAGGCATTTCTGAGTTTGCTGAGTATTTGTTCCTTCTCTTGCCACTTTTAGTGCTGTTAGAGTGATCAAAGGGTAAACATTAACCCTGTGTGTGATGCTGACACTTTTGCCCGCAACTTCGGTGTCCTTTAATAACTCTCCATATTTGTCCCTTAGCATGAGAGACAACTGTTCATGCAGCACTCAGCCCCATTTCATGCCCCTGACAAGTTTTTCATCTCTGTCTAATCTGTTTGTTCTTCCAGCACTACTTGACTTGTGTTTGAAGTCACGTACTTTGAAGTTGTACAATTTTTATACTTGCCACAGGACACAAAACTCTTTCAGCTCTTATGTAAGCAAAAAAGGAGAGAAGAATATTTCCTCTTGTGTGTGAGTAGCATTTCTGTCCTGCTCATGGTAAAATGAGGAAAATTAATTGTTGCAGTAAAACACGAGTTGCTTCCCTTCCTCCAAAATTACTAAAGTTCACAGAAGTAAGATACTTCCTTGAGGCTCAAAGTGCCTATATAGCTGGGCTCACCTCTTCCTGTGATTTGGAGGAGTGGGTGTCTATATGTATTACAGACCTTAACATATTTTCTTTCCAAATAACCAACTTTTTGTTCCCACTGCACTCCTTTGCTTGCTTGCAATCCTTTACTTGGTTGTCTGATTTGAAGTTTGCCTACCCAAAAGGTCTGAAGTACCACTAAAACTGTAACAGTAAAAATCAAAACCAAGAAAGGTGAGAAACCGAAAAGGGTCCAAATTGACACTTAATCCATATAACCAGTAGACATCTGGGGGGAAAGAAAACCTATGCTAGTGAGTCCCTATTCCATGCACAATCAGTTTATGAGTGTACACATCACATACCCTGAAGCAAGTGCAAATATTGACCAAATTGGGAAAAGCACTCATGATATTTACAAGCATGAACAAGTCACAAAACAGAAAAATATAATCTTTCGGTTCCATGTGGTTTCTATGGTTATCCCCATAATGTTCACAGAAGATTTGTTCTCTTTAAATGAGTTTGGACCTGTACTTTTCTGTTTCCTCGTAGTTCTTAATGCAGAGAAGCAGTAGCTTTTGCAGGTGTGAATAAAAGTAGCAGGAAAACTAAGAATTGAGCTGATTTACTTTCTTTCTCTCTATTGCTGCTTGTAGCGCCTGAGAAGGGAGAGACCAGGCAGGAAAACAGATTTCCGCATATTTTTCCACTGTGCCTCTGTTGTACAATTGACACAAAGTTAGGTGTAGGGGGCTTTCTTTTTCCCCAGTGCTGTCAGCTGACTTGTGATCCTGCAGACCGATGGCAGCCCTTGCCATTGTCACAAAGCCCTCTTCATTTTCCTTGGGCTCACAGATCTGTAATGGTCTGCCTATGCATAGACACTTGCTGGAGTGAAGCACCTCCTCAATCACATACTTGTAGCAACTGAAAGAAAAGTCAGGGGGTGGGTTTTCTTTTTTGAAGTAGGAGGGAGAAGAAATTGAAGGAAAGATATTTTGCTATTTAATTTAGTAAATGAAAGAGTAAAAAGGGGTCTGGCAGCGCATAAGAGACCAGAGCATTAGCAATTTGTTAGTTTGTTTCTAATGCAAAGCGGAGGCAGGCAACTCCCTTCCAAGACCCTAAATATTTGTGAGAAATAAAGCAAAGCTGCTACTGCTACCTGTTCTCTGTGTGTGTCAAGTGGAGTTCCTAAACAGCATTGCTGCTTTTTTTTTTTTTTCCCCTAGGATGCTAATAATGAGTGGGCAAAATGTGCAAAGAGTGAGAGAAAGAGTACAACATTAATAAGCAGTAACGGAGCCAAAGCACACACAGATCACGCAACGTGGTACAAACCCTGCTGGAGCCATTCATTTCACTGCCTCTCCCCCCCTTTCTTTTTAACCCTAAAAGACATACAGGAAAGCTGTGGTATAGCTGGGAACTGAACCCATATCTCCTAAGTCCCAGAGCTTTACCCATGATACACTCTTTCCTGCTTATTCAGAGGTTTACAGATAATTTTCTCTGCTTACTAAGATAACAGGAGTATCAATTTTAAGAAATAGAAACTAGACTCAGAAACAAGTAGCTTTTCACTTTTGTTTCTTTTTCTTTTTTTTTTTTTCAGAAGTTGGTTTTCAGTAGCATTTTCTGTTGATCACCTTACCCATTCTTTTTTTGACTGCACATGTCTTTGAGCCTTTAAGCCTCATGCAAAACAACCCAGCAAATTCAATACTGTTTTTTGTCTCCTCAGAGGATGTCTTTTTGCACATTGCTATGGCTGCAGCACTGTTGAAATCCTATGCTCCAAGTGAGAAAGGGTTCAGGAAAGGATGTTATCTCAGTTCTACTGGCACTGCAGATGTCTCCATACACCTCCAAACAAATAAGCAAAGAGCTAATTATAATTGAAAATGGCGTGTTGTGTCAGTTAATTGCAGTGTGTGAAACTGAGTTGTGTAATGTCATTTCAATAAGTGGGTACTCCAATAATTCCCATTAACCTTTAATACCCTTGATCCTTCTATTCACTCAGGCAAGATTTCCCACAGTCTGCAAACTGTTCCTGTACATCAGCTACAAACTAGCATTCAACTCCTGTTTTGATCTGTTTTATCAACTAAAGGTTTGTTGGGGTTCACAAACCCTCATGCTGACACCATACTTGGTGGCAGAGCTCAAAGGAAAGAAAAAAACCCCAACAAACCCTATTTTAATTTGTTGTCAAAAATCTCTCTGCAGGAGATGAGATGCACAAACCTGTGCAGGTGACACAGCATAAGCAGCGTTCATAGCTTTCTATGCAATAGTCACTTTTTATCTCCTAGACCTGAACTGGAGACAGCTAAGACTCTGGTCTTTGGAAGTTCCTTTGCTATAGGTACTCATAGCTCAGCCTACCTGGTTTGGTGTGTGGTATGTTTAACTGAGAGTAACTTCAGCATATTCGTAGACTCGTGATACAATCCATGACAAAATGCCTTTGGACATAAAATCCAGTGGGCAATTCAGCTCATGCAGCATCTCTGGATGCTGATGAAGGCAGTTGGCCATGAAGGACAGATGGGTTTTTCCCTACCGTGATTAGAAAGTTGACAGCACTGCAAACTACTTTGGAACAGACAGTGAGAGCATTCAGACTCTTTTCCCCAGTTGCTCTTCTCCCCAGCAGTTTGGGGGTTCGGCCAGCCCAGCTCAGCCCCACGTGGCTCACCTGCACCTGGCCATGCCGTTTACAAACACCCTCCCAGGCATCCCCCAGATGCTGCATAAGAGGTGAGAGGATGCCACGGTGCAGGGCCCAGCTCCCTTCACATGGCTTGAGAGAGCCCTGGCTTCTCACCTACAGTCATGAGTGAGGGCAGAGCTGTGATGGACTGGCACATGCTGCTAGTTCATCTGGGTCTGCTTGTTTTGTGTTTAAGCAATATTCACACTAGGCGTTCAGAACAAGGTGGTCCATGGGGAGTTGAAAATAGCAACTTCATTGCTCGATAGAGTAGTGCTGGAGAGCAGTGGCTAGACACAGGCAACGCTGAGGAAGGTACTTGTCTGCTTTGCAGAGACACTGCTAGGGAACTGGGTAACAGTCGGACAGGATTTCAGAAAGCCTGTGGAAGTGAATGAGCACCTTTTTATTATTTCCCACTAAAAACTGGGGGCTGCTTTTTGTCCAGGTTTAAGAGACAGGTCTCAAGGAAACACAAGTAGCATGTAGCAGCTGGTATTTGGAACCACAGTTGCATTATCCCTCAGAGAGGACTGCCTTGATTTTGCTTTGTTTTAGTAGGCCATTGGCATACAGCAAGAAAGAGGTTTGAACAGCTGTGTGTTGTTGCATTAAACGGCCTCCCATAGCTGAGGCATAAAAAGACAAAGCATGCTTCTTTCCAGCCACTCAGCTAAAATGGTATTGACTTACTTTTTGCTACCCTCCTCACGAGTTCAGAGTTCAAGGATTCATATATCTACTGTACCTTGAGTTCAGATAACAAGATATAACTACACAGAGGGGAAACAAACAGAAAAGTCCATGTTCTTCAAAGACCGAGCATTTTTCTGTACATGTTCCCCTGTTTTGTTTCGGGGTGTGCACTGTTTATTCTTCTCCTTTTGTTTCACTCTCCCTCCTGGTGCCCTCTCCCGCTTACCCTCTGCTGTGTGCACACTCTCTTCCAGCCATCTTGCTGGCTTGTCTGGCCTAGAAGTGCAGACTCAGCAGGGGCTGGTAACACTTTAACTCTTTATCCTATTCTCAGCTCTTCCAGCAAAGGTCAAAGCAAATGAGACTTACAGCTGCACTTGAAATAGAGCTGGTATAGCAGGCAAGGACAGCAACCACAGACTGCTTCCCCGACTCCAGCATTGGGTTTTTTTTCTTGAAGAGTATAAAGTGCATAGCCAGGGTAAGGTGAAACTTTCCATAGGCTTTGAGTGGCTGTGTCTGCTAATTTCTCATTAAGAGGAAAGACTTGTGACTTTTGTTTGTATTGGCCACATCTAGCTTCATGCAACCTCTACTGATAAACAGGAATAATTTAGGAGTTACTTCCTCAAAAGCCTGAAACGTGGTCTTAATTTCATCTATGCAAAGCCAGCGAAATGCTATTAGACACCAAGTCTCAGTTATCTGTCTTCAAAGTAGTTTTGGAAACTTTGGCAATGTGCCTTCATACAATTCTTTTTCTTAATAGCCATAGTTTTGCATTGTGTTGTGGGACCACGCCGGCTCCAATTTCAGTGACTTTGAGCAGAAATGTGTATTTTTCTCAAGAACAATTTAGCACTGCCATTTGCTGAGAAGAGGAACCTGTCCAGAGGCCACCAACATTAGCACGCCTCCATGTGTGCCATGTACAGGAAAAAGGTTCCCATTTGCCCTTCAAACAACCTGCCGTGGCATTCCACAGGATCGAGGGGTGCGTGCCAGCAAGAGAGTTGGCGCTAGCAGGCTTAGCGACGTTGAGGCTGGCGCCGAGGTCTACCTCTCTGCTTGGTGCTCCAGGTCATGCTGGTGTCTCTCCACGTGCCTACGCGCACATGGCAGCAGTGTTTACAAACATGACCCCAGAACTCTTACGGGCAGTTATGAAAGAGACGGCGAATGCCGCATCCCACGCGCCAGGGTGACCTAGATCACCAGTACTAGAAGCGAACAGTGAGGCGCTCGTACCAAACACAGGCTCGTGAGCACATTGGATGTTCAAGCTAGATGATTTTGCTCCCAAACTGTTTTGTAATATCATTGCCACCACGAGAGAGTTTTCCACTGTAGACTAAAAATAGCTACTATTAACTAGCGGGAGCGGTGGGTGAGTGATTCAGCAACACGAGGATAGAAGTGACTTCGGCGCCGCAAGTCTGTTTCTCTGTCAACTGACTCAGAAAGTGCAAAGTGGGAAGGAACTGTAAAGCTGGCTTACTTTGGCTGAAAGAAAAGAACACCATGGTCGTGTGGTTCCTGACTGACACTTCCCCTTCTATTCCTTTATTAACACTTGCACTTAGGAACTAATAAATGCCTTGTAGTCAAGTTGTAACTATCCATTCAGGAAAAATATGCCTTAGTAGTTTCAAAGGACACACCTCCGTCTACAAAATACAAATACCACTAGTGCACAGCTGACATGGTGTTTTGACATGGGCCTTAAGAAAAAATGCCTAGCTAGAACATCCCTTTAGCAAAATAGACACTGTAAGCTCAACTGTCAGTTGTGTTTTTCACAAATCACTTTTGGATGCAGTAGATGTCTGCTGTTTTCAAAACTAAAAGGCGTCCCTTTGTTAGCCTTAAAGTTTTTCAGAGAAGTTTGTATTGTCCTCCAAATGACTCTAAGGCAGTTTCCCTCCTAGAAGTTTGTAGTTTATTGTAAAATGGAAGTATATGGTCAGACAATTATTTTTGACAGGTTCTAAAGCTCTTGAAGTTTTCTCAGAAATACATGTATGTAGAGGAAAGACATGCCTTTTGGAAAAAGCTACTGAGCTAGCAAACATAACCTATGCTTGACAATAAGTCACTTCTGCTTTTTACTTTTAGAATAAAAGAATTTAATCCTAGCTTTGCAAAACCCTACTAAAAGGTGAAGTTTGCTTTTTTCCCCTCCTAAATAGAAAGATCGACCTTTCAGAGGCAGACAAAATGGTAGAAAGATGGTAGATCTATTTTATATTGTTTACTATGATGGATCTCAGTGTTTGTAAATATGGGAATGGCAGAGCCCTTAGGAGAGGTGCACTAGGAGCTTCTCTGTGCCTTTTCTCCAACTGACATTCAATTCCCTTACTGAATGAAACTTTTCTAAGTATAAAGCTAGTCTGTAGTCTTCACCTTTTCCATTCATACCCGTGGCAGCTCTGCAGCAGAGTTGTCAAAGCTTCTGCAGAGCCTTTTTAACTGTGTAAACAAAATAAAACAGAGGCTAACATGCCTGCTCTGGCTTAGCTGCCAACTCGTTTCATGTGGTCAGATAGCTCTAACCTGAGCATGTTCAGTGCTCTGCAGGTCAGCCTGTGACCCATCACTGGGTTTGCCCAGTCTCCTAGCTTATTTTTAGTGTTGCATTCAGAATGTGAGCATATGTGCTTGTGTCAGTTATTGATGGTTTTTCACTGCTGAATGTTCATTACACTGTACCTAACAGACCTAGACATAAGAACGGGAGTACTGAAAATAGCTCACTGCTGTGTTCCCATTTCAAGATTTCGGTGACACTTCTCCTGCCCAAGGAAAGGAAATCCAACTTACTGTGAAGCTGCACAAGTATTGGCAGACCCAGAGAAAGGACAACGCAAGTCTTACATCTTCTCTAAATGTACACAGCTTTTTTCCTGCGTACGTCATGGTACATCTTCTGGGATCTTCCTGCAGAAGCCCTGAAGTGCTTTTTAAAATATTCTGAGTTAGAAAGTACTGAGGTTTATGAGGACTTAGTTTTTCTCCACTTATGATGTCAGTGG